>CABHPP010116193.1:8630-48355 GCA_902168425.1 Peromyscus attwateri
CCCTCTCTCCCTCCCTCCCTCTCTCCCTCCCTCCCTCTCTCTCTCTCTCTCTCCCTCTCCCTCTCCCTCTCTCTCCCTCTCTCTCTCTCCCTCTCTCTCTCCCTTCCTCTCTCTCCCTCTCTCTCTCTCTCCCTCCTCTCTCTTTCTCTCCCTCTCTCCCTCCCTCCCTCTCTCCCTCCCTCTCTCTCTCTCTCTCTCTCTCCCTCTCCCTCTCCCTCTCTCTCCCTCTCTCTCTCTCCCTCTCTCTCTCCCTTCCTCTCTCTCCCTCTCTCTCTCTCTCCCTCCTCTCTCTTTCTCTCCCTCTCTCCCTCCCTCCCTCTCTCCCTCCCTCCCTCTCTCTCTCTCTCCCTCTCTTTCTCTCTCTGTCTCTCTCTCTGGAGTTTCCTTAGCCCTGAGAACATGGGCTCCTTTCAGGATTTCATTGTTAACGATTTGAAGTAATACAGTTGCTCAGGTGGTGGGACCAGACACTAAGTATCCACCACAGTTCTGTACAGAAATAATTAAGAATCAAAGTTTTGGGGTTTGGTTGTATCTTTGGTAGCACTGTCTGTAGAATTGATTGTCTAATTCTTGGCCAGAAGGATGGCAGGGAAGGAAAAATCCAAATAGAGTTAAGTTGCCACCAACCACTTCTGGCATTGATACTTGAGGCCAACAGCTATCCATTAAGGCCCTCTATTACACCCAAAAGGGCAAGGAAAGAATAAAGAGGGTATTTTCAATGTACTAAAAGACCAGAAGAAACAATTGGGGGTCAACATCATCTTCCCTTAGGACACAGTAGAGTTTTAGTTGTATAAAAGACAGAAACCAATACCAGAGAAATCAGACCCCATCCACACCTTTCCACTGAATAAGGGACCTTGATTGGCTATATGGTTTGTGGAGTTGCTTTTGTCTGCTAATCTGTAATACATTGTTGCTTACTATTATATGTTCTGTGTTTTCTCAGAGGCCCTGCAAATAAGTAGCAGGGCCAGGGCCTGGTCAGGGGAGGAAGCTGGAATAGTGATGGAATAACAGAAAATAAAAACGGAGAAGGAAAAGATCCACAAAGTGTGCCTATTCTTCTTAGCCCTTCCCACAAAATGGAACACCGGTCCTCAAAATTCATACAGTGATTGCTTCTTAAAATATTTTAATAAATGGATAAATATCACCAACACCTACATCGCATCATTTCTTTCAACAGGGTAGAGGAGCAGTTGCATGGGGCTTGATGAGAGTTATTGGATTGGGGTGGTCCTTCAAGCTCTCAGTAGGTCACCTACAGGTACCACTGGAAGGAAGGACTAGGCAGCAAAACACAAACCAAGACAGGCCCTTCAGGTTGATTATAATGCAAATCAGGACATTTCTGGGGGGAAATAGCTGCTACCATAATTGCTCTAGAAGCCAGTTCTCTGCAGTATACAGACAAATCTCAGTAAAACCAGATGGTTAGTGGAGGGGTAGATAGAGTAGGATGAAGGAGTATACCCCAGGCTGCTAAAAAGAAGTAGAAGACATCTTGAAAACAGTGTAAAATGCAATGTGCTCTCCTAACACAAACAATAAAAGCTCCTCTCCCTTCCAAACGAGTTTGAGGTTGAAAGGGCTCTGCTCAGATCCAACATTAGTTAGCCCCACCACTGAAAATAGTTTAGGGCCATTGAGATGGTACAACAGATAAAGGTGCTTGCTGCCAAGCCTGATGACCTGAGTTCAGTCCCTAGAACACACATCACACTTATAGGTTGTCCTCTGACAACAGACATGTGCTATGGCATGTACACACACACACACACACACACACACACACACACACACACACACAGTTATAAAAAAGAAAATGCTTTAATTTCTGCCACATACATGCAGTCACATTAGGAATCCAGATGTTAATTACATTTGCTGCACAGGCAACTAGGGATATAGCAGACCAGGATGCCACATAAAGTTCTATAAGAGTAAGAATTCAACTCATAAATCCTTAACTTTCCAAATACTAAAAATGATTTCTTATTTGGAGACAATGCATTTGTGACAGTCAGGACCACATTTCAGACTATCCTTATAAAAACTATATTCCTGGGCTTTGGGGGAGGGTAGGTAAACAGTCCTGCTGTGGAGGACATAGCAGGCTAGGCCCTGTGATCCATATTAAGACTTGTTTTGCATACACCAGACTGTTGAAACACTATCAGGATTGGACATCTCATTCCAGTCAGAATAGCCAAGATCAACAAAGCAACTGACAACAAATGTTGGCAAGGATGAGGGGCAGGAACCCTCATTCGCTGTTGGTAGAATGGAAAACTAGTCAAGGCACTCTGAAATCACTGTGGAGAACTCTCCAAAAGCTAAATGTAGATGTACCATATGACTCAGCTATTCCACACCTTGGCCTATGCCCAAAGGGTCTGACGTCCTACTCCACAGTTACTTGTTCAGCCATGCTCATAGCTACCCTATCACAATAGCTAGGAAATGGAAACAGCCTGAATGTCCCTCAAGTGATGAATAGATATGGAAAATGTGGTACATATACACAATGGAATAGTATTCAGCCATAAAGAAAAATGAAATATGAACTTTCCAGGTAAATAGGTGAAACTGGAATAAATTTGGAGGGAGGCAACCAAGCCCCAGAAAGACAAATACTGCATTTGTCTTTTTCATCTGTGATTCCTAGCTCCAAGTCTTTAGCAAGAATATAAACTGGAGTAACCACATAAACCATGAAAGTAAAAAGGAATTATGGGTAGGGGAGAGAGCTCCAGAGAATGGGATGAAGCATACAGGTGATATATAGAGGAAAATGGACAGAATGGGGGTGGGGTTTAATTGGGGATGACAGAGGGAGATAATACGGAAGGAGAAGGGGAAAGAGGGATAAACAACACTATGGATGTCTAAAATAGCAACAGAGAGTTATATTTGTGTTTAGCTAAAATTACATACAACATAGAAATGTGTGGGTATACATACAGAGTTTAAATAAAGTTAAGCCACTTGGGATGATAATGTTCTCCCCAAGAGCCATAAACTACGTGGCAAAAAGCCAAGTGCCAGGCACAAGGAACTTCCTTTCAAGTTTTTGGTCAGGGATGTCCAAGAGCAAACAATTTTGGCTATTGCTCTTGCCTTTGCTTACCTCCCAGTAGTTGAATTTAAGTCCTTATTGCTGAAAATACCATGCACTTCAGACACAGGACTCAGGATGCAAGCTAGTTTGACCTGAAACCTTCTTCCTTGAGGACTAGCTTTCATAATACCAGAAAGTAATATTCAAACTGCAGTTAATGCTCCTCCACAACTGTAATGCCTATGACCCACAACAATGACCCGCACAGCAATCTACCCCTAAAGGTGTACCTTAGCTTTTGTTGTATTGCTGTGAAGGGACACCATGACTAAGGCAACTATTATAAAAGAAAGCATTTAAATGGGGCGTTCTTATAGTTCAGAGGGTTAGCCCATGATCATAGTAGGAAATAGGCATGGCACTGGAGAAGTAGCTGAGAACTTCACATCCCGATCAGCAGGCAAAGAGAGACACTGTGCGTAGCTTGGACTTTTGAAATTTCAAAGCCCACGTCCAGTGACATACCTCCTCCAACAAAGCCACACCTCCTAATCCTTCCCAACACCAACTGGGAACCAAACATTCAAATATATGAGCCTATGGGGGCCATGCTCATTCAAACCACCACAATGTACAATAAGGGCTAATTGGACTTAATAACTATTCAACAGAAGGGAATTCATGCCTGATATTATTAACCTAGGCCACATGGACCCTAGAAGATAACCTAAACCAGTATAATTCCTAACTACAGTCTAAATGTATACCCTTATACATACAGAAAAGTACAGTTCTCAGCTCTCATCAAAGAAGCTTCTCTTTGAAGCAGACAGAGACCTTTACAGAAAGCCACAATGGGTCAAAATTCAGAGAACGGACTACCATGTGCCCTAATTGATACATTTACGACACAACCTCTATACCTAAGGCTCAGGAAACAGTGTAGTGCTTTCTCTTCAGCTGTCTAATTGTAAACTATTTACTTGTGCAGTTTTGCCACCTCTTAAGATGAGTGATAGACAGCTAAGCAATGGGTAGAGTTCCCAGAGTCTAGTCGAAGAGAGGGAGGAGGGATTGTATAAGCAAAGGGGTCAAGATCATGATGGGGAAACCCACAGAAACAGCTGACTTGAGCTAGTTGGAGCTCACTGACTCTGGGCTAACAGTTGGGGAACCTGCATGGGACTGAACTAGGCCTTCTGAATGTGGGTGACAGTTGTGTGGCTTGGGCAGTTTGTGGGGCCACTGGCAGTGGGACCAGGATTTATCCCTGATGCATGAGCTGCCTTTTTAGAGCCCATTCTTTATGGAGGGATGCCTCCCTTAACCTTGATGCAGTGGGGAGGAGCTTAGTCCTGCCTCAACTTGATATGCCATGCTTTGTTGACTCCCCATGGGAGGCCTGCCCCTTTCTGAGGAGTGGATGAGGGTTGGGAAGGGGAAAGTGGGGGTAAGTGAGAGGAGGGGAGGGAGGGGGAACTGTGGTTGGTATATAAAATGAAAAAAAAATTAAATATAAAAAAGGTAAGTGGTGGAAGAGCAGAGAGATTTAAAAGCAATGGTATGTGGCTCTCCTCTGTTGTGGCAGCAGGTTAATCAAATAAAATTATGGAGCCTGTCCCTGAGAGCATTCACTCCTAAAGGCTTCTACTGGTACTACTGCTGTTGCCACTGAATGATTAGCTAGAGGGTGGGATATAGAAGAGAATGACCTGGTTTCCCCCTCTTCTTCTAATCTTGAGGAATTATCTCTATCATCTCTCAAGCCAGAACTAGATTTCTACTGGAAGTATTTGTCTGTACCACAGTACTCACTTCCAGTTTCCTAACTGGATTAATTTCAGACGAGAGAACTCATGAATCAAAAAATATAGGAATGCCGTAACTAGTTTGTTGCTTATTCAAATTCTGATTCTTCTTTAATAGGCTGGATGTTGTTAACTTTGAGATCCTCTGATAGCTAGCTACACCATGTGTTCTTTCTAGGTCTTATTGAATTCAGCAGGAGACAAAAGATAGGAGATGCTTAGTAATCTCTCACAGAATTATAAGTTCAAAATTAAATTTATGATAGCCTAAAAGTACAAACAACCCAGTATCCAACAACGAATGACAAATAAACAAAATGTGATATATTCATACCATGGAATATTTGATAATAAGAGGAAATGTACTAATATATGCTACAACACAGATGAACTTTGACAATATTATGCTCAGTAAAAAAAAAAAACTAGATGCAAAAAGCCACACATTGTATGATTCAATTTATATGAAATTTCCAGACAGGAAAACTTCCAGACAGAGACAGAAAGTAAATTGATTACCTAAAGCTCACTGAAAGTGGGAGTGGGAGATGAAGACTGACTGCTAATCAATTTTGAGTTTCTTTGGAGGGTGATAAAAATGTTTCAGAATTACATAGTGATAATGGGTGTACAAGTATGTGACTACACCAAAAATCACATACCCACACTTTATATAGATGCATTACAGGATATTTAAAATATATCTTAATATAACTGTTCCGTGGGCTTACACAGAAAATTAGTCATCAAAATATGAAAGGCAGTCTTTGATAAAGGAATGGCTGTGTTTTTTTTAAATAAGAGCCAAAATAACAAGATCCAGTTACAAAAGCTATCCTAATTTTGAAGTAATAATTAAGCAACAGCAAAAAAAAAAAAAGATAAAAGATGGTTTTAGTTAGAAGCTCTGAAGAGCAGAGTTGGAAAAATAGAGGAAATAATTCAATTAGTTAATGGTTCCCCTTATGTGAAACTTGGGATTTAAAAAAGCAGTAGATAATAGATTGGGGTAATATATATGCTAGAAAGGAGATAATTAAGTAAAGCTCCATTTCAAACCTTTTCTTTCCATCCTGTCATTTACAAAGACACAAGTGGTTGATTATTGAGAGCAGTCATTGCAAAGCAAGTTGCTTTAAATAAAGGGACAGTAAAAAGTTACATTAAAACCTGGTTTGTGAGTTTATCTCTTTCAGTATGAAGTCTGCTAGCAAGGTAAACTGTGTCTGCCTTTCTCAGCTGGAGACCCAGTAGCTTTAAAACGAGGCCTGATTTTTACATATGAAATGAATTGACCAAGCAGCTATAGCCTTGGGGTTAGGAGCTAGGTGCCTGCTGCAGCCAAACGGGCAAAACTATAGTTAGTCATCAACACCTTCAGAGATCTGAGAAGGATTAATTACAGCAGAAGTATAAACCAAATGACCTACGTATCAATTAAAATGACAGAGACTTACTGCTACCTGGATGGTTCCTGTGGTCTCAATGGCTTCATGGGGGCTGGGGGTAGAGGTCATAAATCTTTGGCTGTCACACAGTCACACAAAACAGCATTACATCTTCAGCTGCTGCATAGGACAGCATTGACCTTCAGCTGGCAGGCAAAAAAGGTTTGAGAGATTTTCCTGTGGTGGAGGAATTTAGGGAAACTTATATACCTTGGTGAGGCAGAGTAGAGCAGTCAAGTCAGTGGTATCCACAGTTTGGCCAGGGTTCTGGCAGCAGGTGAGGCATGGGGCAGTTCTTTGCCCAGCAGTTAGCATCACCAAATCCAGGTGAAGTTGTCTGTGTCCCATCATCTTCTTTGGAGACCTTAGGCTGGCATTTCTGTCTATTACAGGAAGTTTTCTCATTAAACACTTTAAATGCCATATTCATCAGATCTCTGAAGAGTTTGAGAACCATTATCTATTAAGTATACCTGAGCTAAACAAACATTACTTGTTTTTAGTTACTTGCTTTAGTCTTAACCTTGAAGACATATACAGGAGGCTAAATGTGATGGTTGGAAAGAAAACGGACCCTGTAGGCACATAGGGAGTGGCACTATTAGGAGGTGTGGCCTTGTTGGAGGAAGTGTGTCACTGTGGGGGCAAGCTTTGAGGTCTCATATACGCTCAAGCCATACTCAGTGAGGCAGATCACTTTTTGTTGCCTGTTGCAAGATGTAGAACTCTCAGCTCCAGCACCATGTCTGCCTGCATGCTGCCAGTGCCGCATCATGATGATAATGTACTGAACCTCTGAACTGTAAGCAAGTCCCAGTTAAATTCTTTTCTTTCTAAGAGTTGCCATGGTCATGGTGTCTCTTCACAGCAATAGAAACTTTACCAAAGACACTAAATAGAGCTTGTCCCTATAAATGAACTACATTTGGAATTCTGAGCACATTAAAAATTTGATCATTTATAATGTGACTGACCAGTAACTTTCATGTCTTAATTATCTTTAACAGTTAACAAGTCAGTAGCATTTAGATTATGAATTTATAATTTTATCCCTGTTAAGCTTGAGCCTTAAAATTTAGAGGTGAAGGTTTAATTGGAAGTCCTTTAGCATCAAAATAAAACTTTAAACCATAAATAAAGTCCATAGCAAAACTGGGAAATTTACAAAACCATAAATACTGTCCAAAGAGAGACTTTTTGATCCTTTCATAATGCACCATTACAGAATATCAGTTTCTTATAAGACTCAGTGTCTTAGGGTTTCTATTGCTATGAAAAGACACAATGACCACAGCAACTCTTATAAAAGAAAACACTTAATTGAAGTGGCTCGCTTACTGTTTCTGACATATGGTCCATTAACATCATGACAGGGAGCATGGCATCATGCAGGTAGCTATGGTGCTGGAGTAGTAGCTGAGAGTCCTACATCTTGCAGGCAACAAGAAGTTGACTGAGACACTAGGTGGTATCTTGAACATAGGAAATCTCAAAGCCCACCCTCACAGTGATACACTTCCTCCAACAAGACCATAACCACTCTGACAAAGCCACACCTCCTAATAGTGCCACTCCATGAGATTATGAGGGCTAATTTCATTGAAACTACTGCATTTGGTTTATCCAAATAGCTAAACCTTAATAAAGTTAGCAAAGACAAAGAGGCTGGACATACATCTTCAAGTCAGTTATTGTTAACCTGAGTAGACCTTAGAAATTTATAAACCTTATTTATTGAAAATATCTTATGTTGTTCCTTATTTGATTTTTTTCTAGTAGCCTGATTTTGAGCAGTTAGCAGAGACATAAGTAGTTAGACATACTCCTCTAAGTCAGTTCCTATCAATCTTAGTATATCTTTATAACATTAGGAATTTATCATCACACAAAAATCCATCCTATTCCAAAATATTTGAGCCCACCAGTTGTCTCCTTAGTCTAAAAAGGAGATATAATGATAAAGAAGTTTTATGATTGTTGCCTTAATTGATTTATGCCCTGTGGTCATCTTACTAAAGATGGTAGTAAAGTTATATTTTATGTTCTCTTTTTTTAACCTTAGTAAATATAGCTTCCAGCCACATAGTTGCTTCCACCCTGATGAGATCATCAGCCAAGATGGAGGCAAGTCACATGGTTGCTATTTAAAAACATCTATTTTCCTAAACAAGAGTTGAGTTCAAGTTATATATACAGTAAGTAGATGTATTTTTCTAAATAAGAGTTGAATAACATATAGCAAATTAAGATTCAACCTTTTGTTACAAATTTTAAGCTAATTTTTGTTACACATTTTACAGATTCTTTAACCACACCCAATGAACTTACAAATCCTGAGATAAAGAGTATTTACACAATAGTCTTAAAAGATGTCTTGAGAATAGAGCACAGAGAAATTGTAGAAATAAAAGATTTTAAAGAGTGGAAATTAAAAAAAAATTTAGAGATAAGAGACACTGAGAACAAATGAAGCAGAGGGGGCAGCATCTTAGTGGATAATTGCCCACGCAGTGGGGCTCTGGAGGGTGTAGGACACTCCAGGAGCCAGAGAGAAGACACCCAGTAGTCGAGTAGAGACAGATGGTTGGAGCAGGTGAGGGGAGGAAGTGGTTGAAAAGGTGGACTCTAGAATTTGCAGTTAAATACAGTGGATGACAGAGACCAATGATCCATACAGACCTTAAGAGAGTCAAATCAGCTTTGGTTCAGGGAGGCTGAGACCCTTGGAAGGAAGCGCTTATACGCTACTCCCAGGTTTCAGCACCAGATGAATGAAAATGAAGATATGCCCATTCCTGGGTATGGTTGAGGAGAAGAGTTTTATTTTAGATATGAGGGAGAGAACAGTCAGAGGCATCTGTAAGAGTCCATGCTGAACATGGTCAGCAGAATAGAAAGGAGGGAGAGAGAGGGAGAGACAGATAGGTTTAGAAGAGAGAGGGATGAGGAGGCCAAGAGGACCAAGAGAACACATGGGAAGCAAGAGAGCACACAGCCAAAATGGCAGAGTTATATAGGAATCAGAAGCTAGGAGAAGAGAAACAAATCCTAGACTCTAGAGTGAAGAGGTTTAGGATAGGGGTTGGGTGAGAAATGTTGGGAGGGACAACAGGTACTGAGTGAGATTAGTCAGGTTTCTTTGGGACCTGACAGAGTCATTTTATCACTACAGTTTTTTTTGTGTGTTTGTTTTAGGCCAGTAGTGTTTGTTTTTACCCTAGGTCCCTGAGCTATCTAGTCTCTGGTTCTTTGTCACCCAAGCAGTGTCAGGTATGGGTTCCATCTCATGGAGTGGCCTTAAGTCAAATCAGGAGTTGGTTGGTTACTCCCACAAGCTTTGTGTCACCATTGCCCTAGCACTTTAGACTTTTAAACAGTGTTGAGACTGTGAAAGAGTATAAGGACTCTTAAGGTAGACTAAATGTATTTTGTATTATGATATGGTCATGAACCTATGGGGGCCAGTGAACAGAATATGATTGTTTGAATGAGAATGCCTCTCTTAGGCTCAGGTATTTGAACACTTGATCCCCAGATGGTGGCATTGCTTGGGGACATGGTATAGCCTTGCTAAAGGAAGCAAGTTTTGAGAGTCCATAGCTTCACCCCAATATGAGTTTTCTCTCTCTGCTTTCTTTGTATGGATGAAGATGTGATCACTCTGCTTCCAATGCTCCTGCCACCATGCCTACAATTTGCTGCTATGCTTTCACTCCTGTTCTTTCTTCTAGAAGTTGCTTTTGGTCATGGTGTTTAACATAGCAACAGAAAAACTAACTAATGCATAATACTTACCCACACTACTTACTTTCTAATATTATTAACTAAAACATGAGTTTGCTACATACTATAGTTCATTATTTATACTCCAACAGTTATTGAATTCAAAGGGGCCACTGTATTATTTGGCTAGTACAATATCTGCATAGTGTTAATATGAAGCAGTTCTGGTTTCTCAAGAGGACAATATCCTAATCAGGGAATAATATTTAGTTTATATCGGGCACCCTGAGCTCTAGGTCTAAGGAACCATTTTCCAAACTACACACTACACATTCAACTTTACCATATCCAAGGGTTGCAGGATATTTGATCACACTATGAACCCTGAGATTGTGTTATTTACTGGAAAACCCTGTTTCTATCTGTGGTGTGGCTCAGCCCTAGCACAGATCTTTAGTCCAAGAGCTTTCTGTTTGAATATTGTAAACAGGATTAAATAAAATCAACCAGTTGACAAGAAAAAACCATAGAGAGTAGGAGGAAGTCAGGAGGATGGCGGGGGGGGGGGGGGGGGTAGAGACACACAGTAGAAGGGAGGAACATGCAGTTTGAGGAGTTTTGTTTGTGAAGGCATAGGAATTGTGAAGGTATGGGGTGACAGCAGAAGAGGAAGCAGCTGGATACTTTCTCTGCCTCTCTGCAATAGCATGTTTTCACCCTAGCATCTAGCTCCTGAGTCTTTATTGATAAAATAGAATAAGACAGATAGAGACTTAAATAGATTGATAGAGACTTAGATAAAAACAATACCCAAGTCCCATTTGAACATTGCAGATACTTCAAGTGAAACACACACACACACACACACACACACACACACACACATAGATACACATATACCCGATTAAAAAAAAAAAACAAGCAAATAGCACAAGAAGCATAAATCCCAATGTATTAATATAAGAAAAATGAAAAAGTCAAGGCAACATAACTCCTCTGAAACTTATTAATCCTACAGTAATGGTATATTGTGATTGATGGTCAGATGAAATCCTAGACAAAGAATTCAAAAGAATATGTTAATCCCACAGGGTGAGAATAAGACCACTACCACAATTTTTGAGCCTAATTTGAATCAAGTTTTATTAAACACTGACCAGGATGACAGACATTGATCAGTTCCATAACCGGGGATTCCCAGAGAATAGCTGAGAATTACGTTAGTCAGGTGCTTATAAAGGCAAAACCCATTAAGCTTTGTACTTCCCACCTTCCTACCTCCCGCCTGTGTGTGATCAAGCACATCCTGTGCAGTTTACAAAAGCGAAAACACGTGGCTTGTTATCTTACCTGAACAACAGCCCCTAGTATCCCAGGAAATTATCTGTCCTTGGGCAAGTGGGGCTTACATGTTAGAGGCATTTTTGTTTTATAGATCTCTTAAGCACAGGAATTTAAACTTAAACCAAAACTTTAGCCCTCACAAATCATTATAAGTATGTTCAAAGAAATAAAAGAAAATCAGCTCTTGGTAGAGAACACAATCATAGCTGAATGAAATAAAAAAGGTGATGAGAGATGTGAAAGAGGAATTCAACAAAGAAAAACACTAATGAAAACCCAAATTGTAATGCTAAAAATGAAAATCATAATGATAGAGTGCTTAGTTGTAAAACAGGATTCACAAGAAAACTACAAGATTAAAGATGACCTTGCTTGGTCAGCCCAGAAAGGAATGTTTGCAGACATAACTTATCTTCCAAGATAATCTGTCTTGATGGGAGCAGGCAATTCCAGGAAAGAGAAACTACAGAACTGCATATAGTCCACATGGCTGCAACAACTTCCCATTCTCAAGTCCCTCACCTGGCCCTATAAAGGGTTGCACCCAGCTTTTTCCCCTTACAGGTACTCCTTTTCCCACAGGAAACGGTCTGCCCCCTTCTCAGTTTCAAATAAACAGTCCTGTCTGTTGAAGTCAGAAACCTGTCTCTTTTCTGCCTTCTGTCTCTTTACATTGTCTCAGAAAGCTAACATTTGGTGCTGAAACAAGAGAGCATCTGGGGTCCCAACCCCCATCTGGGGTGGCTTCACATCCTCTTTTTGGGATCTTTTGACTTTCTTATCATCCGTGTCTACTCTTGGGACCTGTTCTTTCAGAAGTACATGCCAAGCTCACTATATAGGCTAAATAGGCACCATTCTACCTGGGACCTCTGGTCTTTATGGCCTTTGCCTCTGTGAGTGGTGCAGGTCCTGTGGATGAGACTTCTGGCTCTTGGAGCTTTATCGGAGTTTCTTTTTTTCCTTTTACTGAAAATAGATTCTTTTCTCATACAGTATATCCTGATCACAGTTTCCTCATTCCTCTATTCCTTTCAATTCCCCCCCATCTCCCCTCCCATCTGGATCTACTCCCTGTCTCTTTAGAAAAGAACAGGCTTCTAAGAGATGACAAAATACAACAAAATATAAGATAAAACAAAACCATCACATCAAGGCTGGACAAGGCAAACCAACAGAAGGAAGAGAGCCCCAAGGCAAGGCACAAGAATCAGAGATCTACTCATTCTCACAGTCAGGAGTCCCATAATAATGCTAAGCTGAAAGCTACAGTATATATGCTGAGGACCTGGTACAGACCCATGTAGGCCCTGTGCTTGCTGCTTCAGTCTCTGTGAGCTCATATGAGCTTTGCTCAGTTGATCCAGAGGGCCTTGTTATCCTGGTGTCTTCTATCCCCTCTGACTGTTACATTCTTTCTGCCTCCTCCTCCATTGGGTTCTCTGAGCTCTGAGGGGAGGGATTTGATGGAGGAATCCCATTGAGAGGTATGTATTCCAATCTCTCTCTCTCTCTCTCTCTCTCTCTCTCTCTCTCTCTCTCTCTCTGTGTGTGTGTGTGTGTGTGTGTGTGTGTATGTGGTGTGTGTGTGTGTGTGTGTGTGTGTGTGTGTGTGTGTGTGTGTGTAATGTCTGGCTGTGGCTGTGGGTCTCTGCATCTGCCCCCATCTGATACAGGAGGAAGCTTCTATGATGATGAATCTATGAGTATAGTAGAATATCAGTAATATCAGTAGGAGTTATTTTATTGATACTTTTTTAAGACCAGTAGTGTTTGGCTTTAACCTAGGTCTCTGGGCTTCTAGTCTCTGGTTCTTGGTCACTCAAGCAGTGTTAGGTATGGGTTCTGTCTTGTGGAGTGGGCCTTAAGTCAAATCAGATATTGGTTGGGTATCCCAAGTGTTTTGTGCCACCATTGCCCTAGCATATCTTGCAGGCAGGACATGTTGTAGGTTAAAGGCTTTGTGACTGGGTTGGTGTTTACATTTCTCTTTTGGCAGCCTGCAGAGTACCTTCCCCCACCAAAGACACCATAATATAGGGGTGAAGTTTCCATGTAGGCACCTGCTTGACTTGTTCATGTTCAGCAAGTTGTGTGGGTGTTGTCCTCAGTAATGAGGACCCACTGTCAATTTGTGAAGGGCAACCCATTGCCATGACAATAGCCTGGGTTGTTTGGAGATTTCCATTAGAGTCCTTTGAGGAACAACACAACTGAATGCAACCCACTCTTGGTACTAGGAGCGTCGTTTGGTGATGAGATGGCAGTTGGAACTGTCTCCCCCATCATTAGAAGATCTCATTAGGATTGTCTTCATATATTTCAGGAAGTTTCCACTGCACTAGGTTTCCACACCATCCGTCAACTGCCCTTCAAATCCAACTGTTTTCCCCCACATTCCCTCTCTCAATCTTATCTTCCCCCTCCCCACCTGATCCTCCCACAAAATCCATTCTATTTCCCCTTCTGAGGGAGATCCATGTGCCCCCTAGTCCCTTCCTCTATACCTAACCTCTCTGGGTCTATGGATTGTAGGTTGGTTATCATATATTTAATGGCTAATATCCACACATAAATGAATAGACACCATATTTATCTTTCTGGGTCTGGGTTACCTCAAACAAGCAGGATGATTGTTTTCTAATTCCATCCATTTGCCTGCAAATTTCACAATGTTATTTTTAATAGCTGATTAATACTCCATTGAATAAATGTACCACATTTTTCTTTATCCATTCTTTTGTTGAGGGACATCTAGGTTGTTTCCAGTTTCTGGCTATTATGAATAGAGCAGCAGCAATGAACATGTTTGAGCAAGTTTTTTTTTTTTAAAGCCCAGTTTGGGGACTATTTAAATGGGCTTGTCAGGGCTAGCCATCTCTCCCAGGCAGTTATTCCTTTACCTTTACCTTCCTCTCTCCTTGCACCTTTCTCTGTTTTGTTTAGACTTTGGGGCCCATCCCAGAAGCCAAGTCCCTGAAAGGAAATGATGGTTCTGGCTCTGGCAACCATGATCATCCAGTACCTTGGCTGAATCCCTTCAAGTCCACCTGACTGATAGACCTGCCCGTCCATCACTCTCATGAATGTCTATCCTCCATCATCTCTCCTTTTCTTATAAAATATTTACATTTCTCTTCTCCCACATCTCTCTCTTTTGTTCTGACATAGTCTGACCTTCAGAGAAGAGGCCAATTCTCCATCAGATCAGACCACTCATCCAGCACAGCCAAATGTCAGGACAAAGTAATTCGTGGGAAGTCCCCTGGTTAGGTCTCAGGGGTGGGGGAGCTCCCCTCTGTATTGTCTTGAGATTCATTCAGGTCAGAGACTCCAGGAATCCCCCCCATCTCACCTTCAGACTTGCTCAATCAAGAGTTCCAGGAACTCTCCAGGGTCCCAGGGTCTCTTGGCTTCTGGAGAGTATGAGATTGGAGATGCCCCTCCTACTCGCCAGGCCTGTTTGGTCAATCCTAAATTCAGGGAACACCCCAGGAGTTCGGATGTTGGCCCCTGTCTTTATCTTGATCCCATACTTGCTATGGGTTCCAAACTGTCTGCACTAAGACACTCCTTAACCTGTTCATGGGATAACTTAAAGGAGCTCCAATTAGGAGAGTTGAGACCAGCAACTTTCCTTCACCTTTCAATGTAAATCTGGCCCCAGTATATGCTAGACAACGACAATTACTGCCCAGAAGTCAGAACTTTTATTTTAGTATCGTAATTGATATAGATAGCTTCACAAAACTGGATAGAAAATAGCCTGAAGCCCCTTATGTACATGGCTTTTTTCCCTCTGGACTGACTCTCTCTCTGTAACTCTTGCTCTGCTCATCAACTTTTCTCCTGCCACTGTCTTAGTTAGGGTATCTATTGCTGTGAAGAGATACCATGACCACAACAACTCTTAAAAAGGAAAAACATTTAGCCGGGTGGTGGTGGCACACGCCTTTAATCCCAGTACTCAGCAGGCAGAGCCAGGCTCTCTGAGTTCGAGGCCAGCCTGGGCTACAGAGTGAGTTCCGGGACAGGCTCCAAAGCTACACAGAGAAACCCTGTCTCGAAAAACCAAAAAAAAAAAAAAAAAAAAAAAAGAAAGAAAGAAAGAAAGAAAAGAAAAGGGTGGCTTACAGTCTCAGAGGTTTAGTCCATTATCATTATGGTGGGACATGGCGGCATGCAGGTAGACATGGTGCTGGAGCTGAGAGTTCTACTTCTTAATTGGCAGACAACAGGAAGTGGTCTGTCTCACTGGGCATGACTTGAGCATATATGAGACCTCAAAGCCCACATCCACAGTGACATACTTCCTTCAACAAGACCACACCTACTCCAACAAGGCCACACCTCCTAATAGTACTACTCCCTTTGGGGCTATTTTCTTTCAAATTACCACAGCCACTGAAATCTTGGTTATAACCCCTCCTCCAAAAAGACCCTCATCCCTCCAGTTTCAACCCTGCAGATGACCCTACACTATATAAGCACCCTAGAGATCTTCTACCAGCTCCTACACCAGCTCCTTTATTCCTCCCCAGTCCCCCTTCCATATCCCCTCTATCCACTCCCTCTACTACTTCAGGAGAGTTCCTTCTCCATCCCCATCCTTGACTCTCCCTATGTCCCCAGAGACCCTGATCCTTTCTCCTCATATATGCTTCCCTTGAGAGAAGTAATAGGGAGGGATGGCTGCTCTGCCTACTTCCACATCCTATTCACCACAGATGAGATGGACCACATAGAGGAAAAACTGTGGTCCTTCTCAGAAAACCCTTTACATTCCAAAAGAAGATTCATCAGATCTGTCAGGTTTACTCACTCACATGGCAGGCTATTATTATATACTCACGTCCACCTTAACAACAGATCAAGAAAACCCATATCTGGAAGGTACCCAAGACTATGTAGATAGACTATACCAGGTAAATGAACAATCCCCAGGAGGAGTAAATGCAATCTCCACAGCAAGCCCCAACTGGAACTACCTGGAGAATGCCATGGTGACTCAACACTTTTAATTATGATTATTTGCCTAGCAGAAGGCATGCAACAAAACATTCATTCAAAGGTAAACCTTGAAAAGTTAAAAGAAATAACTCAGGGCCCATCAGAGAACCCCATCCTGTTCTGGATACTGTCACTGAATTTACCAATGTATAACCAGACTATCCAGAAGGAACGTTCCTTCTTCATATCCACTTCATGGGACAAACAGCCCCTGACATTAGATGCAAACTCTAACAACTCGAAAGGGTTCGTGACAACCCAGAATGAATTCCTCAAAACCGTGTTTGAGGTCTTTAACAACAGAGATGAGGAGACACAAAAGAGAAGGAACAGGAATGTGAATGGAATTAAAAAGCCCAATTTCCATTTTTGGTCTTGGCCCTCCAGGGGCACCACCTCCTCCCTCCCCTGACAGCTCTCAGGTGCAAGTTTCCGCTAGGCTACTGTTTCACCAGACTCAGGTGATAGGACCTCATCTCCTAAAACCCCATTCTCATCCTATGTCACTCTCTATTCACCCTATAGCATGGGGCACTGCTAATCCTTCCATAGCCTATCATCACTCCCCTGTCCTTGTCTCTCTGAAAGACCCTTCCTACTACATAAGACAAGTATAATACTCTCTATCCACAAAAACATGGAGAGGCCTGCCTCCTGCCCCAATTCACCAACTCCTTCAGGTAGGACTCCTAGTTACCACACACTCCCCACATAACACACCTATCCTTGGGGTATAAAACAAAACCAACAGCAGCAACAAAACAAAACACAAGCAACAACAAAAACTAATGGGCTCTTCTGCTGGTCCAAGACTTTAGAAAAATCAACAAAGGCCGGGTGGCGGTGGCACACACCTTTAATCCCATCAGTCCAGTCGGGAGGCAGAGGCAGGCAGATCTCTGTGAGTTGGAGGCCAGCCTGCTCTACAGAGCGAGATCCAGGACGGGCACCAAAACTACACAGAGAAACCCTGTCTTGAAAAACCAAAGAAAAGAAAGAAAGAAAGAAAGAAAGAAAGAAAGAAAGAAAGAAAGAAAGAAAGAAAGAAAGAAAGAGAGAGAAAGAAAAATCAACAAGGTATAGTCCCTACCTTCCCGGGATTCTCCAACCCCTGTACTCTCCTTTCATCCGCCTCTCCCAGCATGGCCTAGTTTTCGATTTTTTACTTAAGAGACACAGTTTTACTATACTCCTACACCCATCTCCACTGTTCACTTTCACCTGCAAAGACCTCAATATTCTAAATTCCCAACAACCTACTTGGACAGTCCTATCCCAGGACATCCCCTGCTTCTTTGGTCAAGGCCTGCAAAACAACCTGGCTTCTCTAGACCTTGCTCCTAGTTTCCCCCTGAAATATGTGATGACCTTATCCTCTGCAGCTCAACCCACCAGGACGAACTCTGCCAGACCACAGTGCTCCTCAGTACTCTGAGTTCCTGGAGCTATCAGGTGTCCAGAGAGAAGGCACAGGTCTGTGCCCCAACTCTTCACTACCTAGGCCACTTTCTCCCCTCTAAGAACCACTCTATCCCCACTTCTTGGACTCAGGAGCTGGTAGTATACCCTTTACCCGAGACAAAGAGAGACCTGTGACTTCACTGAGATTTTTAAAACTTTTTCCATATCTGGATGCCTAATTTCTCATGCATAGCACAGTCCCTCTATGAGGCCACTAAGGGTCCTATAGAGGAATCTCTCTCGTCTCCACAGTGTCACCAGAGCTCCACAGATCAGCTTAGATCTCCCTTTCCTGGGCCTCTATCCTAAGCTCCTGGACACCCTCTGACCCTCCTTTCTTTTCCTTCAATCCAATCAGGGACAAGAGCTAACAGTTCTTCGTCAAAAGGCAGAAGATACTTATTCTCCTGTACCTTATTTGCCAAAGCAGCTGGATATGGTCACAAAAGGCTGGCCCCCATGCTTCCAAAGCTTGGCTGCCACTGCACTCCTGCTTCCACAAGCTAACAAAACTTTGCTCTACAGCCCATTCATGTACTCAATTCACACTCACTCAGGGATCTCCTATATCATCTCTTTACCCTGATCCTCCACACCTTTCTTCTGACCCCAACCTCACCTTGGAACCTTCCCCCACACTCAACCCAGTTACCCTTTTACCTGTTACCTCTTCAGCCACTGACTCACATAACCCCTCTCAGTCCTCCCCTGAGATCCTCTATCTCACCATGAATCCCTTCTCACACACTCTCGATTATCCTTCCCCACCGACTATGGACTGGTTCATAGATGGCAGATTCAACAACAACAACAAAATCCCCCTACGCAGGTGCATATGCCAATGACACCCCAACTCCCCATGTCACACAACTCTCATTAAGGCCAAGTCCCTTCCTCCCCATACCACTTCTCCACAGGCAGAACTGACAGCTCTAACAAGGGCCCTCACCTTAGCCAAAAAATAAACAGGTTAACATTTATGCTGACTCCAAGTATGCCTATAACATTATCCACGCCAACATCCTAATCGGAAGACAGGGGATTACTAACACAAAGAGGAACGCCCATTGCCAGTGCCATTCAGAAACTCCTAGAGGCAGCATTGCTACCCACTACAGTCTCAATAGTACACTCTAGGGGACACTAAAAGGATAGACAATACAGCTCTCTGGATACTAATATGGTGGCCATGGAAGCTGCTCTCACATACCTGGATCTCAAGAGGTAGAAAAGTCCAGAAACCCAGCCCCCAAGCCTGTATAACAAGAACACATATATTAAGCTCCAAAGTCCTCCCCCTTCTTCACATACTAAGTTTTTACCTACGGATGCCCCCTATTCCACCCGACTCTGCGCACACTCCTCAAACAATACTTCCCAGTCCTGTGACAGCTAAGCTTCAGTAGCTCCCCCAGACCTGTCATATCTGCATGTGTATTGACCTCCAGTCTAATGTCAGGCCACCACCCTTCCTCACTCACCAGATGATAGGGCTTCTACTGCCCTAGACGGGCAAACTGACGTCACACATGGTAAGGCCCCAGTAAAGACGCACAAAATCTCCTGGTTCTGGCACTGTCTCAAAGTGGGTAGAGGCTGCTCCTACCTCCAACAAAAGAGCATCCACTATCACCCAACTCCTCTTGGAAATTATTCCCCACTTTGGCCCCCCACCTTCCATCCAGTCTGACAACAGTCCAAAATTCACTTCAGTACCACCCAACACCTCGCTGCTTTTCTTATCACACCCTGGAAGTTTCACCTGCCTTACTACCCACAGTCCTCTTGGAAAGGTGGAATGAACCATCTTAAGAAAACGCTGACCAAACTCTCTAGGGAGTTTGGGTAAAGCTTTGTCTTCTAGTTCTTTTGAGATTATGCTCCCTTGGCCCCAAATCTACATACCTCAGCCCCTCTGGGGTCACATATCATAGACCAATTCTCCCTCTGCACAAATATCCAGCAGACTCTCCTTTGCCCCGGCAGATACCATCTCACCTCCTGTCCTTTTTTCAGGCAGCAGCTATGGAAAATAACCCACCCCCTCTCCCCTGCCCCTTTCTCCTCTGAGGAAGGAGACACAAACCTCCAGATAAGAGACATGGTTTAACTGGCAGAGGCCCAATGCCCCACCCTGCAGAATATGCAGAGCCCCAAATATGCAGAACCCCACAACATTATTCTCCTGAACTCCACAGCCGCTAAACTCGAAAAGTTGCCATCCTAGCTATCTTCAAAGATCTGCCTACTTACACAGAGCAGTCCTAACAGGACCCATGACACTAAACCTCACGTAAGCTCCCTTCCGGCCCAGAACAGCCAGATGGCATTGATGCCAATGCTTACTTTCTTCCCCTCCTTCCTGAAGGACTTCCAGAATGATGTTTGGTTGATGCCAGGGCCTCAGGCACCCTCGAGGAGTCCTAGGGAACTTTATTCAGTACACCCCAGACTTAATCCAGCTTTTTTTCTCTCTGCCTATATCACCCCCACCCACAGTGAATGTACTGCAACACCTAGATCAGATCTTATTTAGCGATTTTATTGCCTTCCTTCTCTTGGTGGGCTTGCTGTCTAAGCCCCTGAGGGAGGACTGGGGTGGGGGAGAGAAGCTCCTCCTGGCTGCCTTTTACCTGACTTACAACATCAGGGGTTGTCTGGTGCCGTCCCTTCTTCAGAACCCCTTCTCAATTAATTTTTCAGAAATTTTTTAGCGGGGAGAGGAAAAGGGGGTGTTAGGGTATTTTGACTTCAAAGTTATCTCAGTTCCTCAAGAATTTTTCAGAATCCTCTCTTTGTTAAAATACTTCTTTCTTTATTTTCAGTCCCAACTCTGATCCTACCCCCCAAAAAATCATGGCTCAAACTTTAATGGGAAGTTACCTTGTTCTGGAATCCCAGGCAGCAAAACTCCTGGGATTGGGGAGGAAACTATGACTTTTCTATAGTCCTTAATAAGACAACTTGTATGGAGGAAGGCCCCTATTTAGTGTATTTCACATGGAACTATGACTTCTTGGCAACTACATAGAACCTAATTGTGCCAATCTCAGGATCTTGTCATGATTCCTCATCAACAGAAAAGCAACATTGTAGCTATGGAGAGTGGGCTTCTGGGTCCTGCCACTGGCATTTGTGGACACTTGCCTACCATAGTCCTTTCTACAGCACCAATCTTGTGACAATTTTGCCTCCCACTGGTGCATGGTTGGGGACCCCTACCTCCAATGATTATATCACGTCGGTAGCCAGAATCCCCTGGATATCCATCAAGACACAGACCAGAATAAAGCAAGGAATAGTATGGATAGTCAAATTTTAAAACCATACAAACTGGGGAAAGTAAAATTTTGGCCTCAGATGGTTAGCAAATGGCAAGGGCCTCCCTCCAAAAGCCACTCTCTATCTGTAGGTGAAGGCTGTAGACATTTCCGTTCCTATCCATACCTTAGACCCATGGGGAGTCTTGATCCCTCTCCTCAATGATAAAAATCCTCCCTCAGAAAAACCAAGCCAGCCAGAATGGGAGAAAATATATGCCAACTATATATCTTATAAAGGATTAATATCCAGAATATATAAAAAACCTAAAAACCATGAAAACAAACAATATAATAAAAATGGGTTGCACAATTGAACAGTTTTCAAAAGAAGAAATATAAATGGCTAGTAAAATTTTTAAAAAATAGTCACCACAATTAGCCATCAGGAAAATGCAGATTTAAATTACTTGATATTCCATCTAACCCATCTCAGAAGGGCTATCACCAAGAAAACAAATAACAACAAATGTAGGCATGGATGTGGGCAAGGAGAGCACTAGGTATAACCATTATGCAAATCAAGTAGAGGTTTCTCAAAAAGATAAAAATATAATTACCACATGATCTTTCTATATCAATCCTGGGCACATACCCAAGCACTCCATATCTGCCTGCACACATTGCTTCTCTATTCATAGTAGCCAGAAAATGGAATCAGCCTGGATGCCTATTAACTGATGAATGGATAATGAATATGTAGTATTTATACATAATGGAATTTTATTCAGCTGTAAAGAAGTATAAAATTATGAAATTTACAGGAAATGGATGGAATTGCAAGACATACTAGTGAGTTCATCCAGGCCCAGAAAGATAAATGTTCCATGTTATCCTTCATATGTGAGCCCTAGCTTTAATTTATTTTAGATTTGTGTGTTTAATTTGGAGTGTCTGTAGAGGTCAAAAGGCTAGAAAAGGCCCATGAGATGGAGTGTTATTAGAGGTTACATGATACCCCCACTGCTGGGCTCCATATTCCTGACTACAACTTCAGAAGAAGACTTAGGCTTTACTGGATACCAGGTTAGATCTAGGCCTCAAGGTAAGATGCCACCCATCACTTGCTAACACTCCTTTAAGCCTGCCTAAGAATCCCAGACTGCACCCCCTACTCTGGGCTCCATACCCCAGCCCACAGCCTCAGAAGCTTTACTGGAGGCCAGGCTGGTCCTAGGGACTCCAGGTAAGATGCCCCCCCACTGCCCACTAACACTCCTTAAAGCCTGCCCAACAACCTCTGACTGCAACCCCTCCCCTGCGCTCCATAATCCTGCCTACAGCTCTGGAAGAAGATTTCGACTTTACCAGAGGCCAAGCTGAATCTAGGGACCCATGGCCCCCAAAATCCCAGAGGAGACACACTACTGGACCTGAAGACTTTCTAGTCATCAGAACCCTTGGCCACTTAGGCCAGAAGACCAGAAAGGAAACAGAAACCAAGGAACAAAACACCCACCCAACAAAGTCAAATGCAGGAATCAACACCTAGACCTATAAGCATCCCAAATCTAGATGCCTAAATGCCAGTGTAAGAACACAATCAATAACAGAAAAGGCAATATGGCACTACCAGAGTCCAGCTATCCTACAACAGCAAGACCTGAACAATCCAATGCAGCTGAAGCACAAGAAAACAGCCTTAAAAATAACTTTATGAAGATGATAGAGGACCTTAAAGAATGAAAAAATCCCTTAAAGAAATTAAGGAAAAGACCAACAAAAATTGGAAGAAATCAATAAATCCCTTAAAATAATGCCAAGAGAGCAAAGAAAAAACAAACAGGTGAAGAAAATGGTTCAAGACCTGAAAAAGGAAATAGAAGCAATAATGAAAACACAAACTGAGAGATTTCTGGAAATAGAAAATCTGGGTAAGTGAACAGGAACTACAGATGCAAGCATTACCGACAGAATATGAGATGGAAGAGAGAATCACAGGCATTGAAGATACAATAGAGGAAACAGAGTCATCAGTCAAAAAAATGTTAAAACCAAAAAATTCCTAACATAAAACATCCAGGAAATCTGGGACATTATGAGAAAAAACAAACTAAGAATAATTGGACTAGAAGAAAGAGAATTCCAGCTCAAAGGCCCAGAAAATACAGTCAACAAAATCATAGAAGAAAAATTTCCAAACCTAAAGAAGGAGATGCCTATAAAGGTACAAGAAGCTTACAGAACACCAAATAGACTGGATCAGAAAAAAAAGTCACCTCACCACATAATAATAAAAATACTAAACACACAGAATAAAGAAAGAATATTAGAATATAAAGAGCTGCAAAGGAAAAGGGCCAGGTATCATATAAAGGCAGACCCATCAGAATAACACCTGACTTCTCAACGGAGACTCTAAAAGCCAGAAGGTCCTGGACAGATATCTTGCAGACCCTAAAAGACCACGGATACCAGCCCAGACTACCCAGCAAACTTTCAATGACCATAGATGAAGAAAACAAGCTATTTCACAACAAAGTCAAATTTAAACAATATCTATCCACAAATCCAGCCCTATATAGGTACTAGAAGGAAAAATACAACCAAAGAAGTTAGCTACATCCATGAAAACAAAGGCAATAGAAAATCACACCAGCAAAACCCAAAGAAAGGAAACACACACACACATACACACACACACACAACCACCACCACCACCACCATCAAAATAACAGGAATTAGCAATAAATGGTCATTAATATCTCTCAATATCAATGGACTCAATTTGACAATAAAAAGACACAAGTAAGATAATTGATACAAAAACAGGATCCATCCTTCTGCTGCATACAAGAAACACACTTCAACTTCAAAGACATATATTACCTCAGAATAAAGGGTTGGAAAAAGATTTCCCAATCAAACAGACCTAAGAAACAAGATAGTGTAGCTATTCTAATATCTAACAAAATAGACTTCAAACCAAAATTAATCAAAAGAGATAGAAAAGGACATTTTATACTCAACAAAGGAAAAATTCACCAAGATGATGTCTCAATTCTGAACTTCTATGCCCCAAATGCATGAGAAACACATTTGTAAAAGAAACATTACTAAAGCTTAAATCACACAGAGAATCCCACACAATAATAGTTGGAAACTTTAACACCCCACTCTCACCATTGGACAGGCTATCTAGACAGAAACTCAACAGAGACATAATGGAACTAACAGACGTTATAATTCAAATGGACCTAACAGACATCTACAGAACATTTTACCCAAACACAACAGAATATACTTTCTTCTCAGCACCTCATTGAATCTTCTCCAAAACTGACCATATACTCAGTCACAAAGCAAGTGTCAATAGATACAAAAAAATGGAAGTAACAACCTGTATCTTATCAGATCACCATGGATTGACGATGGAGTTCAACAACAGAAACTACAGAAAGCATGGAAACTGAACAACTCTCAAAACTGAATTACTGTTGGCATCAAGGAAGAAATAAAGAAATTGAAGACTTCCTAGAATTCAATGAAAACCAGTGCACAACATACTCAAAGTTATGGGACACTATGAAAGTGGTACTAAGTAGAAACTTCATAGCACTAAGTGCCTACATAAAGAATTTGGAGAAATCTCACACTAGTGACTTAACAGCACACCTGAAAGTTCTCAAACAAAAAGAATAAAACACATCCAAGAGGAGTAGATAGCAGGAAATAATCTAACTGAGCGCTGAAATCAATAAAACAGAAACAAAGAGAACAATACAAAGAATCAATGAAACAAAGAGTTAGTTCTTTGAGAAAATCAACAAAATAGATAAACACTTATCAGACCTAACAGGCAGAGAGAGAATATCCAAATCAACAAAATCAGAAAGAAAAGGGGGGCATAACAACAGACACTGAGGAAATCCATAGGTCATACTTTAATAACCTGTACTCCACAAAATTGGAAAATCTAAAAGAAATGGACGAATTCCTTGATATATATCACTTACTAAAATTAAATCAAGATCAAATAAACAATTTAAATAGACCTATAACCCCTAAGGAAATAGAAGTAGTCATTTCAAGTCTCCCAACCAAAAAAACTCAGGACCAGTTTTAATGCAGAATCCTATCAGACTTTCAAAGAAGAATAATACTCAAATTATTCCACCAAACAGAAACAGAAGGAACATTGCCAAATTCATTTTATGAGGCCACAGTCACCCTGATACTCAAACCAAACAATGACTCAAAAAGAAAGAGAATTACAGACCAATTTCCCTCATAAACATTGATGTAAAAATACTCAATAAAATAATGGCAAACTGAATCTAAGAACACATCAAAAATTATCCACCATGACCAAGTATGCTTCATAGGTGTCATCCTAGAGATGCAGGGATGGTTCAACATATGAAAATATGTCAATGCAATCCACCATATAAACAAACTGAAAGAAAAAAACCCACATGATCATCTCATTAGATGCTGACAAAGCCTTTGACAAAATCCAACACCCCTTCACGATAAGAGTCTTGGAGAGATCAGGGATATAAGGGGCATAATTAAACATTATAAAGGTAATACACAGCAAGCCAACAGTCAACATCAAATTAAATGGAGAGAAACTCAAAGCAATTCTACTAAAATCAGGAACAAGACAAGGTTGTCCATTCTCTCCATATCTATGCAACATAGTACTTGAAGTTCTAATTAAAACAATAAGACAACTAAAGGATATCAAAGTGATACAAATTAGAAAGGAAGAAGTTAAACTATTGCTATTTGCAGATGACATGATAGTATATATAAGTGACCCCAAAAACTCTTCCAGGGAACTCCTACAGCTGATAGATACCTTTAGCAAACTGGCTGGATACAAGATTAAGTTAAAAAAAAATAGCCCTCTTATATACAAACAATAAACAGACTGAGAAAGAAATCAGGGAAATAACACCTTCACATTAGCAACAAAAATATAAAATATAAAATATCTTGATGTAACTCTAACCAAGCAAGTGAAAGACCTGTATGACAAGAATTTCAAGTCTTTGAGGAAAGAAATTAAAGAAGATATTAATAGATGGAAAGATCTCCCAGGCTCATGGATTGGTAGGATTAACATAGTAAAAATGGCAATCTTACCAAAAACAATCTACAGATTCAATGCAATGCCCATAAATATTGCAACACAATTCTTTACAGACTTTGAAAGAACAATATTCAACTTCATATAGAAAAACAAAAAACCCAGGATAGCTAAAACAATCATGTACAATGAAAGAACTTCTGGAGGTACCATCATCCCTGATTTCAAGCTCTATTACAGAGCTATAGTAATAAAAATGTATTAGCATAAAAACAGACAGGTGGATCAATGGAATTGAATCAAAGACCCAGACATAAATCCATACACCTATGGACATCTGATTTTTGAAAGAAGCCAAAATTATACAATGAAAAAAAGAAAACATCTTTAACAACTGGTGCTGGTCTAACTGGATGTTGGCATGTAGAAGAATAAAAATAAACCCATATCTATCACCCTGCACAAAACTCAAGTTCAAGTGGATCAAAGGTGTCAATATAAATCCAATTACACTGAATCTGACAGAAGAGAAAGTGGGAAATAGCCTTGAACAGATTGGTGCATGAGACAACTTCCTGAATATAGCGCCAGTAGCACAGACACTATGATCAACAATTAATAAATGGGACCTTATGAAACTGAAAAGCAACTTGTAAGGCAAAGGACACTGTCAATAGGACAAAACGACAGGCTACAGAATGGGAAAAGATCTTCACCAACCCCACATCCAACTAAAGGCTGATTTCCAAAATATATAAAGAACTCAAGAAACTAGACATTAACAAACCAAATAATTGAATTAAAAAATGGGGTATATATCTAAACAGAATTCTCAACAGAGGAATCTCAAATGGCCTAGAAACACTTAAAGAAATGCTAAACATCCTTAGCCACCACGGAAATGCAAATCAAAACAACTCTGAGATTCCATCTTACACCTAACAGAATGGCTAAGATCAAAATCACAAATAACAGCTTATGCTCGTGAGGATGTGGAACAAGGTGAACACTTCCTCTGTTGCATGTGGTGAGTGCAAACTTGCACAGTCACTTTGGAAATCAATATGGCAGTTTTTCAAAAAACTGGGAAGAAGAGTACTGTAAGAGATGACTAGAAAGGAGGGCATTTTGGGGTCAGGTAGAAACCTGGTGCAAGGGAAATTCCCAGGAATCTACAAGGATGACCCCAGCTAAGCCTCCTAGCAATAGCAGATACATAGCCTGAACTGACCATCTCCTGTGACCAAGTAAGACTTCCGGTGGAGGGATTGGGACACCAACCCTGCCACATAACCTTCAACCTACAATCTGCCCTGCCTATGGGATGTGCTGGAGTTAGGGTGGTTATGAGAGTGGCCAACCAGTGAGTGGTCCAGCCTGAGACCCATGACACGAGAAGGACCCCACTCCTGACACTGCCTGGAATGGCAGGACCCAGAGGCTGGATAGCCCAGAGACCTAGGAAAGAACCATACATGATTGGAGAAAAAAATATGAATATATCAATGCCTAATGATTATCTGCTATACTCATAGATTGGTGCCTAGCTCAGTTATCTTCAGAGAGTCTTCATCCAGCTACTGATAGAAACAGAAGCAGAAACTCACAGCCAACCATTAGGCTAATCTCAGGGAATCCTGCTGAAGAAAGGGAGGAAGGACTGTATGAGCTAGAGAGGTCAGGGACATCATAAGAAAACCCACAGAATCAACTAACCTGAGCTCATAGGAGCTCACAGAGTCTGAACTAACATCCAGGGAGCCTGCATAGAACAAACCTAGGCTCTCTACGTATATGTGACAGCTGTGTAGCTTGATCTACTTGTGGGACTCCCAGCAGTGGGAGCAGGAGCTGTCCCTAATGCTTTGGCTGGCTTTTGGGACCCTGCTCCTCATCCTGGGTTGTCTTGCCCAGCCTTAATACAAGGGGAGGAGCTCAGTCCTACTGCAACTTGATATGCCATGCTTTGTTGACACCCATGGGAGGCCTGCCCCTTTCTGATCAGAAACAGAGGAGGAGTGGATTGGGAGGGTGCAAAAGGGAGGTGGTTGGAAGGACTGGGAGGAGAGGAGGGAGGGAAAACTTTGAGGTAAAATAAATAAATAAATTTAGTTAGTAAAAATAAAATAAATCATTTAAATGTCAAAAAAGAGGTAACATGATAGTAGAACACACGTGAAATGAAAGTTGAGGAGAGTAATATTGAAGAGTTAAAGGTTTAAATGGAGATTGGGATGGTAGGATAAGGGAGATTTAGGAAGTAGGGCTGGGTTAACTAAACTAAGGATATATGAAAACCTCTTATGGAAATACACTACTGTGAAAACCAATTAAAAATAAGATGAAATGAAGGAGTTTGGAACACATGTACCCTGTATGGATGGATAGTGCTTGCCCCAGAAGACATAAATTATTAAATTAAAATCCCAGTGCCAGGTAAGGGATGGATATCTATGAGTTATTGTTCAGAGAGACTCCAGAGCTATCCATACCAATACAGGTATTGCCTTGTTCTTGGTTACCTACCATAAATAGATGTTGAGACCTTATTGCTTAAGATACAGCATATTTCAGTTGCAGGGCATAGAGAAACAGCACTGGATTGATCTGAAAACTTCCTTACTGCTACTTAACTTTCATAGTGCTAGAAGATGCTATGCAGACCACCTGGACAATGCTATGCATACTAGAGAAGTCATCAATGCTATTCCTCACTGGTAAACCCTGAGTGCTGCATTATCAACCTTCCAGTTAATATGTGCCCACTAGTGCAATAGTGGCATGACTGTTATCAGAATAACTAACTACTTTCTGATTGAATTTGAGGTCTGAGATATAGGCAAGAACTCATACTTACTACTACAAACCTAGTCAAAAAGTCATGGGTGAGGAAGTCATAGCCCCTAGGGGAGAACCTAATACTGTTGGTTTGCTAAATGGACATGTTTTCAAAATGACTTCTAAACATTTATGTTTATAACCATAGATTAGTGTTGTTCTTTACCTTAGTCAGAGAAGCTTCTTTCTGCCATGGATAGCAGTTCATGCAGTGACTCACAACTGGTCAAAGTTCTAAGAAGAAGTGACTGTAAAATGCTCAGCCCTAAATGGGACATCTATTTCAAACCTTTTAAGGCTCGGGGAATATTGCAGAAGAGAACGTGAAACAAATAAAAGAGCCAGAGGATGGAGAGGAGTGCTCTGAAATACCATCTTCTGGACATGACACGGCCAGTACCCCCAGGAACTTATGGCAGCTGCACACACCCTGAACGAAATGGAGCTGCCACAGTCAAAATTCCAATAGGCAGACTAAGTGGACTAATTGGGTGACAAAACAGAGAGAGGACATGAAGTTGGGAGGGGATATGCTGGGAAGTGTCCAGTGGGACTAGGAGAGGGAAGTAGAAACACCTATGTATGAAATCAACACAGATTAAACAAAGGACAAACAAGATATAAAAATAAGGGCTGGAAATGCAGTTCAGTGGTGGCATACTTACCTACCTTATATGAAACCTTAGGTCCAATCCCCAGTACCAGCAAAAAAGAATAAAAAAAGATGAGAGTTTGAGAGTTCGAGTAGTCTTCTGCTATGGCAGATATTACTTGATAGACTGTGGGAAAGCTGTAGAGACGGGACTGAGAAAAGGGCTCTTGGTATAGAAGATGTTGAATTCCTTTCCTAGCAAATGACACAACTATTTCAGTACACATCACCTCAGAAGAAGGCAACAGAAAAAACAACTTCCTGCAGTTTTATGAAAAAAAGATAGTATAAGTGGTTGGTGCTTGCATTTATGGAAAATCTTGATTTTATGACTAGAAATGTCTTCTTTTGGTAGACAAGAAGGTTCAGAAAAGATTTCAATGTGTCCTACAAGTTGTTTTTGTTTTCAAATTTAGACTGTAAAGAGCTGCCTTTTGGAGGGCTTATTTCTCCACCTTTCACAATTAAAGCAAAAGGGAATAATCTGAGATTGGAACTAATAAGTATTTCTTCTATCTTCCTATTAGTTGCTCTGGCTCTGAGTTGTGGAGGCCTGCCTGGGGAGGAGAATCAGGGGCCCTTCTTGAACTGGGTGCCACTCTCCAGGACCATCCTTTTATAGACTCACTCACCAGTTCACACCTAGCTCAATCCCTCTTCCTCTAAGGAGAAAAACTCTAAAGACAGACAGACATGGGGTAAGTTAGATCCTGAAACAGACTTTACTGGGTTGGAAGACAACCTTCTTGACTATACAATGGGGTGCCTCAGCAATAAGAAGGGAGATAAGCCATTCTAGTAACCATTGCCTTTTTATTAAATTTTTTAAACAAATACGACAGTTTCTTTTCTTTCATAAAATCAATTTAAAACATTTAAGTATTCACAACACTATCAGTTTAGGAAAATACAAACAGGAAAAATATTAAATGAATAGTTATAAAGGGAAAATTTCAAGCATAAGATAAATGAATGAGTGCAGCCTGTATGTCTATCTGTCCTGACAGCTGCTGTCAGAGGTCCTCAGCTCAACAATGCACCCTTCAAAATCTCCTCTAAATGGTCCTTGTCCAAAGGAGGCATTTTGGAGACTTCAAAGAAGATCCTGCAAAAGGAAATGTAGTCTGCTTAGAGAAAAATAAGCCAAGGCAAAACAGGTTCCACAGAGGAAATAGCACATCAGAGCCCCCTGGGCTCCTCTCTGGCTTTAACTATAGAGTTCAACTGTAGAGAAACTGTAAAGTTTCTGAATCCTCCTTTTTTTAAGTGAGGTTTTTCTAGGCCCACTATTTTAAAGACGTTCATGAATGAGCATAAATTAAACTTTAACTGTAGTGTGGTGCTTACTCTTCAGAATACTTCTCATATACATTCTTGAGGCAACTACGGGGTCTGAAAAGCAGCGATTCGTTTAGCTTCCTGACCAAGGTGTGAAGCTCAGCAGCTTTATAATCAGTGTAGTGTTCCAGTAAAGGAATCTGAAAACAGAAGAATGAACAGTAATTTCTATTATTTAAAGTATACCCTTACCTCCAACTATGCTACTCAAGTCCAAACATCCCATCTCTTGTTTAGGCAGGGGAGATACTCAAAACATTTCAAAGACTCATACAGTACAGATACTAACTAGTAATTATAGGGTAGCACCTAAAAGAATAAGTTTCGGGCTGGAGAGATGGCTCAGAGGTTAAGAGCACTGGCTGCTCTTCCCGAGGTCCTGAGTTCAATTCCCAGCAACCACATGGTGGCTCACAACCATCGGTAATGAAATATGGTGCCCTCTTCTGGTGTGTAGGCATATATGCAGACAGAACACTGTATACATAATAAATAAATAAATCTTTAAAATAAAAGAATAAATTTGAAATACAAACTTCTAAGATGATTATGCCCAAGTATTATTATTTATATGTTATCCCTAGTTATAGGTATTCATGTAACCTAAAATCCACCAAAGACCTAAGGAATAGGACTAGTTTTCGAATTTTACTCCAAACACACCATACTCATTTCTTTAGTACCATCACATGTTTTCAGTTACTACTTTGCCCACATTAAATATCTCCTCTCACAAGTTCTATGCATCTTTCAAGACTGAGCTTTAAAATGGCCTCTTCTGGGGTATGGGATACTCAAACACATGATATGAAAGTAGCTAGGAGGGTACTGACGGTAGAAAGCTTTAACTGAGGATGGGGTGGGAGCTGCAGAAAAGTAAATGTGAAAGAGTTAACCAAAACTAATAATGTATGAAAGAGCCATGTAGAAATCCACTATTTTGTGAGCTAAATTTAAAATATAATAATAAAAATGCTTAAACAGGGATATCCTGCATGAATGGATAATGCTGCTTCCAGAAGCCATAGGCTAGTGAGCAAAAAAATGCCAGTGCTGGGTGTGGGAAATCCTCCCTTTGAATTGTTGGTCAGGGAGGCCTCATATGCTTCCAAATCAACACAGGCTATTGCCATTGCTTTTGCTTTGCCCACAAAAACTAGATAGTAAGAGCCTACTGCTGAATAAAGAAATTGAGTTGGAACTGATCTACTATCTTCCTTCCTGTCGGCTAGCTTTCATAGTGCCATCAGGTGTACAGGTCAATTAGGAAGAAAAGTTATCAATAGACTCACCCAGTACAGGACCCTGAATGCTACAATGCTGATCTGCCAGTCAAGCTGTACCTACTGGCATATTAGTGGCATGACTGTTATAGAGGTAAACAACAACTTTCCTACTAAATTTGAGGCTCCACAAGCCTCCACTATAACCCTGGTCAAAAGTCCACGGCTGGGAAGGTCAAAGGCCCTAGTGGGAAACTTGCTACTGTTGTTTGCTAAATAAATGCAATGTCAAACTGCCTTCTATGTTTTTGCTTTCAACCTCTCCACCTAGCCAGAGCCTGCATATACTTCTCCAGGGTCTAACATAGTGAATCTGCTTGACCCACCCCTCCACACAACCTACCCAACCTTCCAGATCTAGCCTGGATCCAACATCCAGTGCCCCTGCTTAGTTTGCCCACTCCTGCCTGCTCCAAAACCAACCTCTAAGCTTTTACCAGGACCTACCCTGACTGCCCTCCAAACCACAGGCTCCTTGCATATTCATCCAACCTTTCCACCCAGCCAGATATACCCCTATCCTCCAGGCTTGAACCAGGATGCACATCCAACAAAACATCCCAGTCCCCTCTGTCCATCTAACTTCATTCCACCTAAGCCATTTCCAACCTCTAGGCCAAACCCACCCCCACATCTTCCATTCTTCCCTAACCTGCTGTGTCTGTACCAGACATAGAACTAGCAAAAGAAATCCACATGACCATATCTCATAGCAAAAAAAAAAATGCAAACAATATGAAAGACAAAGCCATTATTTCCCCTCCAAAACTTACCAATCTTGTAGAAATGTTTGCTATTGAAAATTATGTGGAAGAACTCCAGGACACAGAATTTAAAAGAACAAACCATAGTCTTCATCAAATAATTCAAAGAGTTTAAAGATACTAATTTCATTGACATGTTTCACCAAGTGATTCCCAAGAGAACAAAAACATAAAGCTAACAGAATGACAAAGACAGTCCAAGATTTGAAAGTGGACTTCAACAAAGACATAGAAATACTGAAGAGGGCTCAAGCTGAAATGGAGATAGAATTAAAAAAACCAATAAACCAACTAGAAAACTCAAAGGAAAGCCTCAGAAATACAATGAACAAAGCAGAAAATAAAATATTAGGACTCTGAGATAAAGTTGAACATATAGACCAAATAAGCAAGGAATGTGAAAAAATATTTTGAACACAGGAAAGGAAGATACAGGAAATGTGAAACAACATGAAAAACCAAACCATTGAATTACAGGCATAGATAAAGGAGAACCCCAAATCAATAGCATAGACCAGGTCTTCAACAATATCACAGAAGAAAACATGCCCAAATTAAGGAAATATATTCTCATAGAGATAAAAGAAGCATACATAACACCAAATAGACAACACCAGAAAAGAAAATCCTTACAGTATATCATAACTAAAACACTAAGTATAAAATACAAGAAAGAATATTGAAAGCCGCAAGGAAAACAAAAACAAAATCTGAAGTCACATATAAAGGAAAACCCATGAGAACAACAGCTGACTTCTCAAAGGAAATTTGAAAACCAGAAGAGCCTGGAGTAATATATTCCAATTCCAGAAAGACCATGACCAACCTTACTGATATACCCAGCAAAAATATCTGCTATAGTTAAGGAAAAAGACAGACTTTCCAAGATATAAATATCTTAAAATTTTTATTTTCAACAAACAAAATCTAAAGAAAACATAGGAAGCAATACTTTGGGCTGAAGACAGTAATGAGCATTGTCAAGAAACTGAGAAAACAAAGACAAAGCCATAATCAGTAAGATACAAAGTACCACTTAGAACACAAACAATATCAAAAATCAACAGCACAATGACCACAATTAACTCACACACATTTCAAAAATAACTGTAAATATTAATGGCCTCGATTTTCCAATCAAAAGATGCTGGCTTGCTAAATAGAACAAGAAATCAAATCCACTCATCTGTTGTTTTCAAGAAACACATCTTATCTTTAAAGATAGTCACCACCTTAAAGATGGACAAAAGTAATCTACTCAACTTGGACCTTAAATCAAAGAAACATCAGTATCCTAATAGCTGAAAAAACAGACTCCATACTAAAAGCAATCAGAAGAGATAAGGAGGGACAATTCATTCTAATCAAGGGAACAGTTAACCATGAAGATATTACTATCCTAAAAATATATGCACCAAATTCTGGGGTGCACAATTTCATTTAAAACATTACTATTGGATTTAAAAATACAGATTAACTTCAACCTAATAATAATATGTGGCTTCAATATTCCACTTTATTCAATAGACTAGTCATCCAGACAAAAATTAAACAGAAAATCATTAGGAATAAATGACATCATACATCAAATACAGATATCTACAGAATATTCCACCCAAGCACAAAAGAATATCCATTCTACTTAGCAGCACACAGAAGCTCCTCTTCATGAAATAGGCCACAAAACAAGTCTTTAAAACTTCAAAAAGACTGAAATCACTTCTTGTATCTTATCTGACCACAGTGGAATAAAACTGAAAATTTGCACAGCCCCAGCAGCTTTATCAGAGGCCAGAGTGGTCCTAGGGACTCCAGTAAGACACCGCCTACCACTTGCTAAACCCCTTTAAGCTTGTCCAAGAATCCCAGACTGCACCGCCACCCAGGGCTCCATATCCTGGCTTTACCAAAGACCAGACAGGATACCCCATGTAAAACACCACCCACCACCTTGACCAAAAGCTAACTCCAAATGGATCAAAGATCTAAATGTGAAACATAGAACACAGAAACTTCTGGAAGAATACATAGGCAGCACCCTATATGATATAGGTGTGTAGGAAAGGACTTCCTGAATAGGACTCCATTTGCCCAAGAATTAAGGCCAACAATCAACAAGTGGGACTTCAAAAACCTAAAGAGCTCTGCACAGCTAAAGAAATAATCACCTGGAAGAAGAGGAAGCCCACAGAATGGGAGAGAATATTTGCCAGCTATACATCTAATGGAAGATTAATATCGAGAATATGTAAAGAAGTGAAAAACACAGTCAAAAACAAATTACCCATTCAAAAAATGCACTTAGGACCTGAATAGAGAGTTCTTAAAAGAAGAAAAGATGGCTAAGATACACCTCAAAAAATGTTCAGCATCCCTAGTAATTAGGAAAATGCAAATAACACAACTTTGAGATTTCATCTTATCCCAGTTAGAATGCAAAAGATCAAAAGAAACCTGAAATACTGAAACTGCTAGGAAAAAATAAATACAGTTGGTCCAGGTTTATACCTGTGTGCTATTTCCTCAGGATTCAGAGGTTTGCTCATCAAGAGTGGCTCAGAATTTCTAGATATAGAGGGCTTAGAAATGGCTCAGCAATGGTGTTGTTACTACACTGTCTCTAATTTGATTATCAATTAGAATTCAGTTAGAATTCAGTTACATCAGTTAGAATTCAAAGTTCTCTAAAGTTGCTTTTCTCTACAATATTTTATAAAATTGAGGAAAGTATCAAATACGAATTTTAATTATAGAAGGCTTTCTACTTCAGATGATAGTACTACACGCATGCCCTGTTACACACACCGACAGATCCTTTCACTATTCTAGTCTCTGGGTCAGTGTTTCTCAAACTCTATCCAACAAGATCCTTAAGAGGCCAGTTCTGCTAAGGAGACTGCAAGGGACAGGAACGGAATGGGGTAAAGGATAGGAAGTGAGCCCACCATAGCCCCTATGACAACCAGAGTGACTTCACATTGGTCTGTCTTGCAATTTTGGCTTTTTTGGAGAGGCTTTCTTTAAAACAAAGAGTGTTATAGTTTGTGGCTAAGAAAATCTAAATATTTGAAAGCAATCACTGTAGAAAACCTTGTCCATACATTGTGCAATTGTTAAAGAAGCCATAACTGCAGGAACAGCAGTTTTGTTACAAGAACTTCCCACAGTCCTAAATTTCACCCCATCTCTACCCACCATGAGTATTTACCCCAAGTAGTTTTGGGGAGTGTGTGTGCACTCGTGAGTGCACATGTATGTATGTATGTATGTATGTATGTCTGTACCTGTGTATATACATACACAGGCCAGAGGAACATGTCGGGTTGTCTTACTCTATCACTGTCCACCTTATTCTTTGAGACAGAGTTTCTCACTGAATCTAGAGCCAGGCTGGCAGCCAGCAAGTTCCCAATGATTCTCTTGTGTTGATACCCACCCCACCACCACCCACAGACTAGGGGCACAATCAAAAATGGCCATGCGTAGCTTTTTACATGAGTGCTGGGGATTTGAACTTATAACATCATGCTCTTAGTGACTGAGCCACCCCATCCATTTACGCAATTGTTGAGATTCCTCATGTAGATGGCCAAGAGAAAGCAGGCTGCAGCTAGTTTTGAAGGCCTCTCTTGGACATATTCATATTCCTGCAGAGTCATCTCACAGATGAAGCGGGACAAGGTTAGTGTCTTCATGCTAGCATGGATACACTAAAGGAAATGAGAAGACTGGTTAACAATTCAGAAAAGCAGTATCAGGCAGAAGAATCCCTTTCAAGTACCCTAGTCCACATGGTACTCTGCTTGAACGAAGTACTTCTGCTACCATGACCTCTTTTACACACTCCTGCTTGTAAGCCCCTTGAGGCATGCAAATGGCCAGGCCCCTCCCTTAAGAACCTCCAACTGCCAGGTTCTACCTACAAAACACTCTTAACTGCCCTAATAGCCAGCCCCAGCCCTACACTGGAGTAAAAAGCCTAAGCTCTGGACGTGAAAACCCACCAATACCCACCCTGGAAAGCTCCACCTCCAAGAAACACTATAAATCATGTGTTCTGTTCAGTTCTCTGCTGCTTCTAGCCTGATTAGAGGCAGCTACCCTCCTGGATTTTTCCCTCCCAATAAATCTCTTGTGTGAGGTCTGTTGTGGGGGTGACTTTGTGGTACTCCTTGGCTCCTGACTTTCTCTTCAGAGCTGTAACACTTTGAGGCAAACCTTCCCCCACTGGAGCAGAGCTGTAACACTTTCACTGGAGAAGCCTTCCCTCTCAGAGCTGTAACACTTATGCTGCCTTCAAGCACTCTAGAAGATTACGATACTGGCATTGGGATTTGCCATCTTTAGGGCTCCTAAATTACCAAGCGTGTGCCCTTTGACTCTCTTTGCTGTAGTAATCATCCTTTGAAGGGTCAAAGTCTCCCAACTGTGATTCTGCACATGAGTCCTATACTCTAGGAGATGTTTCATGTTCCAAAACATTCTCTTCCTTCTTATGTTTGAAAATAAATTTTAACTTATACCACACATAAATATATATACATATATATACATATATATATATAAACAATTGTAGGGTACAATGAATAATTGAAAGTGATCTCCCCCATAACCAATATTCAACTAAGGAAAAGAATATTGCCAACATTTCCCCAAAATATATGCATCCTCTCCTGATCAAAGACTATTTTTCCCCTACTTTGCTCTTATCCTAAAATCTTGTAGGTATACCACAGAAATTTATAACTTGCCCCACCCCAGTATCTGATAAACAACCTTTAACCAAGAAGTCTGTCAGCCACTCTGGATATAGAAAAGAGTAATCCAGAAATCAAAATAACTAAGGTATATCTCCTCCCCGTTACCGAAGCATATCTACGCAGAAAATTATATGCAGTAGGAATATTGATGTCAAAGTTGAGGGTTTTCAGGATGTTCATTTCCAAGGAAACCATATCACGCTGCTGATAAAGATCTTCACAAATGTAAAGGAACTCTGGCAGAGAAGGTGGATAGGATTCCTGTGGATAAAAAGGAGACACAGTCATTCATGTAGGCATCCTTTTTTTCCCTCTAATTATGATAAAAGAAGGGGAGAGAAATGAAGGAAGGTTGAATAAGAGTCAACCACATTTCCTGACATAGACTTTCAGGGCAGATCTGAGAGTCAGTTTTAGTTCATTTGAATTGCTCAACAGAAAGAAAAAACAAAATGAGAATAGTTGCCTGTTCCTAAACTGTGTCAACATCAGGCAGAGGATAGGGCTAAATGTTATGGTCCCTTACAATGCCAAAGACTGCCTAACAGGACACAGCATCTGAGAGCAAGAGTGTGCCCTTCTGGTGGGTGAGAATCAGAAATCAGAATAAAGATATCTAAAGCCTGCTATGGGAAAGGAACAGAAGGAAGCCAAAGAAAAATGAGCAAGAAATAGAGAAAATATGCATGGTAGGATGGAGAGGAGCTGAGAGTGTGAGTATGCTGTGCTGGGAGTGTCTTCCCATCCTCTGTTCTCTGGAAGTTGAACATTGGTTTTGGAAAATCATTAGGATATAGAAAGATGCTTTGTTTTTACTTGACCTAGAGCTCACCATCCACTCTAGCCGTATTTCCTCTTTACCTCCTTACTGTTCTTCCCTCTTCTTTGTCTCCCCCTCCCTTTCTTCCTCCTCCCCTATGGCTTATCAGGCTTACAGATCCCCAGATCACTCATTCCTTTCTTCCACAATCATCCCATTCCCACAGCTCCCTGTATCATGATATTCCCCACTCTATCTCCCTCCTCCCATGGTCCGTTTTTACTTTCCTGTCTTTTGCAGTCACTCCAGGACATACTCACAGTTGAAGATTCGGAGCTAAAACTTGCAAAGCCGAGAACATGTGGCATTTATCTTTCTTGCTCTGGGTTACCTGACTCAATATACTATTTTCTAGTCCCATCCATTTACCTGCAAATTTCACGATTTCATTTTTCTTTACAGCTGAATAGTCTTCCATTGTGTATACATACCATATTTTCATTATCCATTCATCTATTGAAAGACGTTTAGATTGTTTCCATTTCCTAACTATTTTGAACAGAGACACAATATATGTTGCTGAACACATTATTTGTAAAGTAAGAATGTCAAGTACTTAGGATATATGCCAAGGAGTGGTATAGATGGGTCGTATGGTTCACTTATTTTTAGATTTTTGAGGATGTTCCAAGCTGAATTCCAGAATGGCTCTTCCAGTTTGCATTCTCACTAATAGTGAGTGAGGGTTCCCCTTCCCCCACATTCTCACTAGCATTTATTCTCAGTTGTTTTGTAACGCTCCCCCAAAATTCACAGGCTACCTAGCAAACCTCTCAGAAACCTCCTTTCAAGCTGTTGGTTCAGGTAATCCAGGAGACTCCCAAAACAACATAAGCTATTGCTGTTAACCTTGGCTGCCTCCCAGAGGTTGAAAGAAAGTCCCTGTTGCTGAAGACACCACACAGTTTGGACACACACAACTCTGGAGGAAGAATTTGTGCTGTATTTGACCTGAAAGTTTCCTACCTAAGGTCTAGCTTTCATAGTATCAGGAGGTACCATGCAAGCTGCCAAAGGAGGGAAGCAACCAACAGTCTTACCCAGCTATGAC
>CABHPP010116194.1:0-10482 GCA_902168425.1 Peromyscus attwateri
ACAAGTAAAAACATCTGTCAGAAGATTGTACATGTCTTTTTCAGAACTTTCTAGTGTAAGAAATTCTGTAATCTTCCACTTAAACCATATTCCTCAACTAAAAAAAAAATATTGAAAAACTACTTAATGTGCATGAGTGTTTTACCTGCATGTATGTCTGTGTACCACGTGCATGCCTGGTACCTGCAGAGAACAGAGCAGGGTACCAGATCTTCCCACCTCACAAATGGTATTACAGACAGCTGTGACCTGCCATGTGGGTGTTGGGCATTGAACCCAGGTCCTCTGGAAGAGTAGTGCTTTTAACTGGTGGGCATTCTCTACAGCCACTATTTCTCAATTTTTGCTGTAAAAATCTTTCTTCATGCTTTCACAGACTTGAAGACTGTTTTATACTTTTCACCACTGAACAGAAGGGCATTGTCCATTGTATTCAGTAAGCTGACTGACTTGTTGCTAATGCCTGTTTAATTTATAATCTGGCAGAAGGAAAGGATACATCTTGGCATGTTTTTACCTTATCACACTTTCTTTTAATGGAAATTAGTAACATGTGAATGGAGTATATGAAAATTGCCCTACTCTTAAAATAACCTAGACGGATTCTAAGGAAATGCAATTCCGGGTAGAATAAGGATAAAACAGTTTATTTGCTAAGGTTTACATTAGAAAGAGACCTGCAACAGAAGACAGAAGTTTCTGTTTAATCCAGGCTCTTGATTCAAAATAGCCACAAGATCTTTACCAATCTAATAGATTGGAATCTGTCCCTTTTTTCTTTCTTTTGAGATGGGCTCTAAGTAGCTCTAGCTGGTCTAGAACTTGTTATGTAGATCAGGCTGTCCTTGAACCCATTTGCCTCCAGAGTCCTCAGATAAAGGATGTGCTACCCACCCAGCTGGCTTGGTGTTTCTTTATCCAAAAATCTGTGGTAACAGCATGTCACACCCACCTGATAAATTAAAGCAAATATGGAAGTACATTTGAAAATGATCAGGGCTGGTGATGGAAGTAACTGACTTAAGACTTCAGGGCACCCTGGGTTTGATGCAGGGCCACAAAAAGAAAGAGAAAAAAAAAACCAATACTACACAGATGGCCTAAATGATACTTTAATCAGAATGTTTGAAATCATAACTGTGGGTCAAAAATATATTTTAAAAACCAGAAAGACTGTATATAGATAGACCTTACTTGACTTTTTGGTATATCTCTAATTGAAAATTCATTGTATGTCAAGGATTTTTATGTATATTAAACTGCAATCTTCTATGTTTTACAGAAACCTAAGGGTTTCAAGAAAATGACCAAAACAAAGCCAACAGGGGCCAGAGAAGTATCCTAGTCTGTAGCACGTGCAAGGCCAATGTCATATAGCTTAAAACCAATATAGCCCACACCTGTACTAAGGACGTCTAACTGTCTTTCCTGCTATTACGTTTACTTTTGTTAATTATAAAGACATTTTCCTTTTGAGTTTAATTTTACATGGGATGAAACCAACCCATTTCCATAAAATCTGATAAATATGAAAGGAAAAGGTCTATTGCTTTATGATCCTCTCTCTCTTGAAAATGTCCTCACTTATGAAAACATCTAAAACTTATCTCTCTTAGAAAATCCTTTCCCTTACTCTAGACTGCATTGATTCTAACATGGATATAGTTTTATGCATGAAGCTGTATGCTATAGTGTTAGCAATCTATGTACTTATGAACTCTTAAAAGGGAAAATATGCATTTCTATTACTCAATTACCCCTACATAGAGCCAAGGGAGAAAAAAGAAGATGGTATTTCATTTAGAATCAATTTGACCAAAAGGACAAAAACAGGACTATACACAAAACATTCAAGAAATACTTAGGTAGAAATTGGGTAGGATAAAATATTCAAATGGAGGGAATAATGATGTAGGTACTGGGAGGAAAGCAGACACCAGATTCCAATAGATGCTTTACAAATAATTATCTGACTTATTTCTTAGAGCCTCAAGATTAAGTCAGGTACCATTAGTTAGATTTTTGGGGGAGGGGCTGCATGTAGCTCAGGACAGCTTTCAACTGGCTGTGCAGGTGTGGACAAGTTGTTGAACTTCCTGTCTTGACCCCCTGAGAGCTGGGAGTACAAGTGTGCACTACCATGCCTGGTTTTATGTGAGGCTAGGAATCAAACTCATGGCCTGTACATGCTGAGCAAGCCACTGACCTACAACCCCAGCCATTGTCAGAATTGTACATGCAAGCACACCAGGCATATTAGATCATACAGGATTCAATGCAGGTCAGTCTCATAACTGAAGTCTGACCTCGATGTTTGTAAACCAGTCTTTTCTCAAGAAGCTTGTCCTAAGCCATCTGAACAGAGATGAGTAGTCAATAAAATTATCATCATCATCATCAAATCATTGCTTAGGATGATTAATCTGACATGTAATACAGAATATGATAGGGTGTTTATAATTTCCTTATAAGAAACAAAGACACAATATATTTGATTTATGAAGCTTAGAATGTTAAGATTCATTGATGAACAGTATAGCTTCTAGCTATATTGATTCAAGTAAAACTGGTTTGTTATCAACTTGCTAAAAATTATGCCTGTGCCTTATGACTCCACTTGTGGCAGCTACTTACTGATAAAAATTCTTAATAAAACACTGTTTTGAAATTCAATTAAATCTGATAAATAAACACTTTTCTCCTATCCAATCCATTATATCTTAACTTTTCTACCACTTACAGAATTATTGGAGAAATTGTGAAAAATTTCCGAGAAGATGTAAACTGTACTCCATAGTCGAGCTGTTCCCAGTGGGTTAGGAGCCTTGCTCTGCCCTGATCGGGAGTTTCAAAAGGCGTTCCTTTCACTGCATGCAAAAACACATACATCCCCTGAAAAGCAAGCAACAGAGGGTATCAAACACAGTTTATCCTTGCAAGTATGTATCATGATGGCTCTAGGTTGTTGGTGAGTATATGATTTAAATTAAGGACAAGTTAGGTTTTCATGTAATAGTGAAAAATTATAGTCAGTATCTATGTAGTATAAAGCTTTCTGGGGTACATAACTATTTGGTTAAAACCAATACAAGGGGAATCAAAAGTAACATGTTTCCATAAAATAAATGTTAGCATACATTACATCTATGTTTATTATTATTGCACTGTTCACAATAGCAAAGGAACAAGCCTAAATGCTCATCAACAAAGTAATGAATAGAGAAAATGTGTATTTGTACCCCTTAAGAGTTTTATTCACTACTAATGAGTAAACAAACGTGTGTGTGTGTGTGTGTGTGTGTGTGTGTGTGTGTGTGTTGTGCATCTAACTGACAAAAACAAGGTAAATCCTTTAGGGAAGGAGTAACGAGAGGAATGAGAGGAAGACAGAACATTGCATGTTTTCTGGCATGCAGCAGACTCCAGCTCTAAGTATATACACATATGTAGAACGTGAAGGAAGTAGGAAAGGGTGAGGGAAGAGGAAGGGCTGAGAGGGAGAAAGGGATGAAAGAGGGCTACTACAGGGGGTGGGGAAAATGACAAGATATGGGTATTTTCTCTCACATGAGGAATGTACACTGGGCAACGTGAAAGCAGAGGAGGTTGTTGGGGAGAAACGGGATGGCTGGTGGGGTACAGGGTGGGGACAATAGGAACACGGCATCAGTACTCACTGTAGAAAATGCCACAATGAAACTTATTATTTTGTACATCCATTTTAAAAACCTTTAAAATGTGTAATGAAATGGTAATTTGGACAGAAAAAAATTATTCAACAATACCTAAGCTATTGCGGAACGGATGCACATTCCAGAATACTTAACATTTAGTGAGTGGTTTACGTGCAGAGGACCTAGAACATGTATGCACACAAAACTGAGCAAGCTGGATCTCTAGTCTTGGAAAAATCCAGTCTTCTGAGGGACGATGAGACACAAAAAGAAGTAATGTGAGGTAGGGCAGAAACTGCTATCCAAATCACAGCCAGAACACTCAAAGTATATGGTCTCTTTTTTTGTTCAGGTTAAAGCTTGAATGTCACCACTCCAATTCCCTCATCCATGATGGCTCAGTTTCAGTGACCACTTCATTAGTAATAATTAACCTCACTTACATGCATGCATGGATCCCAGAGCAATGAACTGTATTGATAATTAACCTCCCATTTATGTGCATGCATAGATTTCAGTGCAATGAATTGTGTTATTTGCATGTTTGCTTTCCATTGGCCCCAATACATGAGGAATAGGACCTAGAATAGAGCAAGTATTGGACACACTGCAGGATGACATTAAGCCATGGTATGTTTACATTATAAAAGGAAGCCACTTTCACATAGGCTAAAAGGAATAGTGAAACAGAAAATGTGTGTCTTTAAAATTCTCAAGAGTATTTAACCTCTCAAAAATTTAGACCTAGTTCTGCCATTTGGGGGTGATAATACTACCTCCAAGAGTTAAAAAGGTCATGAATTTAAGAGGGAATAGGAGAAGTTGGTCGGGGCAAGGGGTGGAAACAGTGTAAATAACAGTATTCGTGTATACAATTTTCAAAAAAAACTTGAAAAGTTTAATTCAACTACATGTTTAAAATGGGCAGATTTTGGTGTACAGATCACTTATCACTAAAGCTGCTATGGCTTGGTAAAACGCCTGGCATGCGTATGCTAAAATTCACCCTAGGTTCATCCAAGCACCCAAAACTAAAATCCATCCTAGGTTCATCCAAGCACCCAAAACTAAAAACCACCCTAGGTTCATCCAAGCACCCAAAACTAAAAACCAGAAAGGAAAGTTTTTCATAAAGTAGAAACTAGAAATAAATTGTAAAATATTAACAAAACAAAATCAACAAGATAATCAGAGACAAACTGGGAAAATGGATTAAAACTCATGAAATGTAAAAATTTTCTATAGTCTTCTGCACTAGTTAATAGACAATATAATTTTATTTTGCTTTAATGTATGTGGATGTGGTTTTTATCTTAAACATAATAAAAGAAGTTAAAAATAATTTTTTATTAACTATTACTGTTTTATAAGGAAAAAAAGAACTGTTCCATAACATATTATCTGTGAGAATATAGGAAAAAAAACAATCCTTTTGCTATTTTCTTCAAACCACACTGCACTCACCAGTGTTTAAAATGTGATACTCAAAAGTTTACCCCTCTCAGTGGAAAATAATAACGTCTGCACTTGTGTATATTTAGCTCTGTGATGGTGTCTGCGTAGCATGTGTAAGGTTATGGGTCAATTCCCAGCAAAACACACACACACACACACACACACACACACAATTCCCAGCAAAACACACACACACACACACACACACACACACACACACACACACACACGCCATTTTTAGTGACAATCTTTTCTCTTAGTATGCTCACCTTTAGTACCTTTTATACAAAAACATTGATGATCATTATTCATAAACCAAAATAATTAGGAAAATAAAATACATATCTGGTGTACTAGCACTTAATAGTTACTGACTCAAAGAGAATTTTCATTCATAATCTTCAAGAATGAACTGTAGTGTGGCATGAGGAAAGGGCTCTTGCCGAGGACCAAGGTTGGTTCTTAGCACCCACATCAGGCAGCTCACAGCTGCCTGTAACTGCAGCTCCAAGGAATCTGACGCCCTCTTCTGGCCTCCACAGGCATCTGAACATATATATGAATACAGAGACATACATGAAAATAAAATACATCTTAAAAAAAAAAAAGAATGAACTGTATCAAATAAAAGATATCACTGTAGGCTCTAAAAAGCAGTGCAGGTTTTCATACTACACCGATTAGCTCCACTTTTGCATGCTTAAAAGCATTCACAGTTCACACTTCTAACAGGTTGAAATGTAGGCTGAAATATAACCTATTTTCAAAGGCAACCTCAAGTTGCAGTCATGTAATTGCTATATTTACGGCTAGTTAAATTTAGGTTTTTAGTGTGGTGAACTAACAATAAATGAGAAACATGATTTCCTTATTGTGCCCACTAGTCAATCAACATCAAAACAAGGGAGGTGGGAATGGAAATGGCATCTATAATACATTTAAATATTATTTATTCAATAAGTACATATATACACACATCATCATCATCATCATCATCATCATCAGAGACTGCAGAAATTAAAATATAAACAAGCCAGATGTGGCAGCTCAGTCCTGAAATCCCAGCACTTGAAAAATTGAAACATGATGAATGCCAAGAGTTCAAAGCCAGCCTGGGAACAGAGTAAGAGCCTGTTTCAAAATCCAAAGTAATTATAAAACTATGCTGAACATATAATAGAATGCAGAGGATCCTAGAGATTCCCAGAGGATGTGAAACTCGAGTAGTTCTGCTGGACAGGAATCATCAGGCAGAGTGAGGAACAGGAAGAGAAAACTTGAAGCCAAGGCAAAAACATAACAACAGTACTGTTTTTCCAAACTGTGAAACACAGCCTGTATTTCAATCAGGGGCTAGATGACCAGAGATAGACTTTCTGTCTCTGTACTCAATAATTATTAATTATGCCACACAAAGAGCTTGGGATTTTACCATAAACACAAAGGAGAATCCTTGAAGGACTTACAAACAGGCCATGTGTAGATACACATTTAAAAAGTATTTCTAAGTCAAATCTGAATAGGGGAGGGTAGAAAAGAGCCATATGAAGAGGAACACTACTGTAATATAATAATTATCTGATAAAGAAATGAGGCTAGAGGCAAGTAAATAGTGAAATAGTAAACAGGGCTTACATGTAAAAAGCACTTATATAAAGCAAAAGTGACCATATCTCCTACTCGAACAGGGCCAGGCTTCCGCCTAACTCTCTTGGAGTGGCTATTACTAGTGCTCGCTTTGCTCATGGAAAGATCAGGGTGACATTATATTGCTTTATCTTTGAAATTCAATAGTCCAGTAGGCAGTATAGCCTTTAGATGAACTCTGGAAGGAAGGCAGAGGAGAAGACTATGTGCTGAGAGTTAAGTCAGGACCATGATTTTGTGTGCTGTTTGCTTGCTTTCTTCAAGGTGATCTAAATACAAGCATCTTTCTACAGATATAAACTGAAAGTACAGGTAGGCAGAATGATCTATATAGAATACAGAGCATAAAAAAGATTAAAAAAAGGGGGGGGACCACGAGTGATTAAAGGACAGATAAAAAGAAGACCCTACAAGAGGCAATAAGGAAGACAACCAGAGGTATACCAAGGACAAAATGATCCCACAGAAGCCAAAACAAGAGTTCTAGGCAAAAGGAGACGACCAATGTCAAGTATTTCTAGAAATCACTATTTAAAAACTATTCACCATTGGTGGTACGTAACTTTAGTCCCACTTACTTGGGAAGATGAGGTGGGAAGATTATTTGAACCAAGTAGTTCAAAGCCATCTTAGGCAACATGGTGAGAATTCCATCTTTCCCTCTTTTTTAAACAAACAAAAAAACAGGGTCTCTCTGTGTAGAGAACTTGGTATGTAGACCAGGCTGGCCTTGAACTCACAGAGATCCACCTGCCTCTGCTCAGCTAGTGTTGGGATTAAAGGTGTATGCCACCTCCATAGGTGATTCCATCTCTCAAACAAGTAAATACAACAGCAATGCTCTACCAGAGTCCATCACTTAAATGATACTTATTTCCACAAACACATTATCCTGATCATCAACTTCAACTACATCTATATATAAATTAACCATAACATATAAAAACCTATTTCCTCTACTTTTTGTTCTCCTCTCTAACAAGCATACAATCAAGTTCTACATTACCTGCATCTTTCCCTTTCCATTCTACATTAGTAAGCACTTCAAAGTTAAGAAAAGTCAGGGTGTTGTGTGGGTTTTTTCCCCTAACAGTCAATTTCCAAGGATGAATAATATGCTCAGTAATCAATGAAGTCTGTAATAATCTCTAATGCTAATGCATACTGCTAATACAAGAGTGTGAAAATCAATAAGAAATATTTAATGTGCCATAAGATGCTGAATGTGCTTAAGCTTAAGATGTTTATATTGAGTAAAGAAGGTATACTTAAGCAATTTAGAGAGACACTGCAAGGATTCAAACCAAAGATCTCTATTAGACTTCAATTAAACATAAGACAATTAATGTTCAAGTATTCTAGTGAATCAATATATAATAAGCCAAATTACAATGTTGTAATTTTTATTAAAATGGCAAACAATGGGAGAAGAAATTCTTAGAAAAAAAGGCCTAATGTTAAAGTGCGATAGAAAAAAAAAATCCTAACCAACATTAAAATTCTTCAAAATTAACTCACAGTATCTCAAGCCACTGAATTACACATTTATTTATGTTTGCAGACTGAGTATGGACATGTACATTTTAAATAGGACTTTTTTTTTTTTTGGTTTTCCGAGACAGGGTTTCTCTGTGTAGTTTTAGTGCCTTTCTTGGATCTCACTCTGTAGACCAGGCTGGCCTGGAACTCACAAAGATCCGCCTGCCTCTGCCTCCCGAGTGCTGGAATTAAAGGCGTGGTCCACCACCGCCGGGTTTAAATAGGACTTTTATAGCATAGAATATAGAGTTGTTAACAAAATCCCTAAGGTGTTGGGCTGGAGGTGTAGTTCAGTAGAGCTTGCCTGGCACACGCAGGGCCTTGAGTTGAACTCCCAGGACTGAAGAGCTACGCACCTTCCAAACACCACTAAGTTACAGTTTTATTTACAATGTATTACAAACCTTCATGTTGTCATGAAAACACCAGTCATTTATCTCCACAAAATTTCTCATCTTTCCAAACTAAAGATCTGTACTCATTCAACAGCATTTCACTGCTGCTCTCCCTTAACAGCCCCACCCCTCCCCACGCCCGGACAAACGCAGAACCTTAGATTTTACATGTTTAAAATAAGACGGAATTCTTACCAGATTATGTATTATGTTCGTTAAGGTCCAAGCAACAGGAACACTGAAGAAGGGGATGCTGAGTAATACAACATGAAGCAAGCCAACTCCCAAAGCGTATGTCAGCCACATACCGCGGCTGTTCATTACACGAGTATTGGGGTTGACCTCACTGTGGGCAACTCCAACATTCATGTTTGCGCTGTAGGAAAGAAACAAATCAACAATGCTATGAGCTGGAAACCTAAATACCCACAATTCCTCACTCTGACGTGGAACACACACCTCCAACATACACTGTCTACAGATGCTGATATAAGCAATAAAAGGAATCCTCACTGACTGACACTTCAGTCAGGCAGACAAAACTTATCTGTATGGTTTCTTTTTCTAAAGCCTGTTTTCTAGCCTGTCAGTTTTACAACATGAAGTAATAGGAAAGAAAACTCAAAGTGGATCCAAGTGTGTTGGTACACTCCTGTAATCCCAGCACTCAGGAGGACTGCCAAAAGTTGAGGTCAGCCTGGGTCACAGAGCAAGACCCTATCTCAAAATTCTTTAACAAAAAAGAAATAGATGACATATAATGCAAGCAGAATGAAAGCCAGGAGCTAAATACATAAACAGAATAAACTAATTATTAGTTTTAAATTGTGCAAGTCAGGTTTCCTTGTGCTATTTCCACACCTGCCTATACCATGTTCAAGGCCAATCCTTCCTATTTCCCCTCTCCTACTCTCCCCACTTCCTTCCCCTGGTAGTCTAGCCCATTTTGTATTTTCAGGTCATCTTTTCGTTTTTGTTCCCTTTTATTAGTTTTCCATATACTATTTTTATTCCTCTGTGGCTAGTTTTGCCAAACATGGTAATCACCAATAGAATTAATACTTTGAAAAGGTGGGGGAAGAACCGACCCAACCAGTCTTAGTGGCCAGATGCTAACAAGTAATGGAACATTTTAACCTTTTTTTTTGCCCCACAAGGTCAGACTCACAGGTATACTCCTGCCTCAGCCTCTAAATGGTGGGGTTACAAGTGTAAGCCACTATTGTCTCACTATGTGCCCCCTTTTGAATAGTGAACCTAGAACTAACAAGTTGTCAGTGAAATGTGAAAGCTTTACGTGGTTAGAAATTCAGATTGTAACACAACTAGGTTAAAGCCATGAATCTTTCTCATCATTTCTTTAGCCAAACTCTCCAATTAGTTTTTCTTTATGTCACCCTTATTGGCTTTCCCTCCTCTAATGTTCAGGAAGAAACACTTAAGAACTGGTATTAGTGCTCAGCCATCGTGGTGAGCATACAATTTACTGGGGTCTAAGACTTTAGTCTGTTACAATCAAACTGAAATGGGTATTGTCTGAGAGAGGGAAAATTGCTAGAACATTTCTCCTCCCATTCAAAAGCACATAGAACTCTTCTATTGCAGAATTTGCAGAAAGGGAATATCACCCTGCTAAGCAAGTGTTTCTGGAGTGCAATGTTCTTTCGGCTTCTCAAGATCTACGGAAATAGGCAATGATGAAAATTACTTTGGGAAAGTCTCGTTCAAATCTTGCTTCTATTAAAAACCCGGCGTCTATAAGGCCTTTTAAA
>CABHPP010116194.1:15482-31187 GCA_902168425.1 Peromyscus attwateri
GTCACGGCGATCGAGCACGCCCGGTGAGGCTCGGGGAGGCTGCAGCCGCCTCCCGGGGTCGGGGGCGTTCCTGCAAGGCGCGCGAGCACGCACGCGCACGTGTGTCCATTCTTCCCGGTTTCTGCTAGGCGGTAGTGGGAGCGCCTCACACAGACCATTGGTGTGCAAGACCTGAAAGTTTTGTCTTGCCAGAGAGTGTAGCGGCTTGTAGTGCTGTGTGTTGTCGCAAAATCTGTCGATTTGTGTTTATCCCCGATGAAAGCCACGTGTAGTACATCCTAAAGAAATGTTAATACCAGAAGTTCGCCTCATTGAGGAAGGAGAGGAAAATACATTTTCTTCCGAATCATCGTTGAAATTGCATTTTCTTTGCCTTGGTGATTTGTATTTATAAAAGTTTGTGATATTTATTTCAGAAGTAACTCTGGAAAACATTTTAAGTTGGCAGAGTGCTTGCACGTATGTGTAGTATCTAGTACTTGTTTTGGTTCTATGGAACAGTTGGACTGGGTTTAAAATGTGTTGTTTTCTCCCTAAATTCTAAGTTCTCAAATCTCTTTGTAGATACATCCGTTTCTCTCAACTGACTTTCTGTTCATAGCACACTTAACAGCCGTGTTGATCTCCTTCAGCAGACATGAGTCCTGTTCTGACACTGCAGGTGTCATGTAAACATGCATGCTGACATGTAAACCTGGCATCACCCTTCTGTTTTTTCAAGAGGTCTTTAGTGCACATTCCTTAATATGCCACAATCCAGAGCCAAGAGGAAGAGCCGTATATATAAAATAGCCTTTTATGGGTTTAAATCAAAAACAAGGAAGGACTGCCCAATCTGTTGGTAGCTAAAGGTAAAGAGATTAGAATAGAGAAGAACTTTAGGACTGGCACAAGCATCTTAGGAAGAAGGTGTCATGGGACCCAGGGAATCCTACCACATTGAGGTTAAGGGAGCCACATTGTGTAGGACGGCCTGCTTAGTACACATCTGGAAAATGGGATGAAATTAGAAAGATAGGGCAGTAAGGAATTTGGACTTAACATGCTCAGCAATTGAAAAAAATCTTCAAAAAACTTAGAATAAGAAAAATATTTAAATTATAGAAACAACTTATAAATATTCAAGTCCAGACATTAATTAGGTAGTTACTGAAGTCATTCGGAGGGGAAACACTAAGGGGCCGACCAAAAGTGCTGGGAAGAGTATCATCCTAAGAAAGTTAGGAAGACGGGGGAGACCACGTAAGAAAGGTTGTGATCTTGTGCAAGTTGTCAAGCTCTTCAATTCCATTTGTAATAGAGGAATGGGAGTGTGTTGAGGGTTATAAAAGAGCCTATGAAGTTCTTATGTTGTCTATTAATTTTATTACCAAACAGGAATTATAGAAAGAAAGATTCTGAGATACGATAATATTTAGGCCATCTGTATTTAAAAGGAAGATAAATCAGGCCTTAGAGTCCAGGAAGAAGTTGGTAGGAGGTGCACTGGGGTGGGGGATGGTATGGAGGCCAGTGTAAAATTAAACATACAGATGGAGGGAGTTGTGACCGGGGCAACTTGCAGTCAAAAGGTTATGTAATTTAAGATAAGGTTTTGACAAGCATCCTTTGCATGATGCAAGCCAAGTACTTAAGGTGTGTGGGAGAGAGAAGGGTCATTCCAGTGAGTGATGAGAAAGGATTGTTGTGGCTGATACTGGAAGTGATGGATTAAGAGGAAGCTGGATAGTGGGTTACAAATAGAGTTTGCTAACAAAGGCAAGTTCTTGACCGACTGTGGTGGCCACCAATAGAGACAGCAAAGCTAAGTGGGAAGCATGAGGGAGGAGGGATGATAAATAAGGTCTGTTTTACCGACGCTTACCTGAGGCAGCAGTGACAGTTACTGTTAGAAATGCCGGTCTTGGGAAGAGCAAGATCACATGACCATACAGATTTAGGTTGGGGTGTTAAGTTACCTAAGAAAAGGGGAGAGACGTTGGGGAATGCTCACCTTCCTGAGAAGAAAGCCAAGAAAAACAAAGATATCAGAGACAGATAGATGGTAATATCTGGGAAGTAAAGGATTATGACCCCTCGCTGGGGATGTAGCAATGGTACAGCACTTACCTGTCATATGCAAGACCCTGGTTTGGTCCTAAGTACCAAACCAAAGGAAAAACCGCAGCATAGGTCCCAAGGAAAGTGTTTACTCCTTCAGAGTTCACTGCTGAATAGAGTAGAATTCTGTAAAGGTGGTTGTAGCTATGAGCTACTTGGCAACGGTTTTAGAGATAATGTGCCGACAGGGAATTTGCAACAGTAAGTAACGGTACTTCCTCAAGTTTGGTCCCACAAAAAGGAGAAGACTGCTGGAAGGGAGCGCTAAGGGAAGGTTTTGGCTAGTTCTTGCTTGTAGGGAGGCAGGATAGACAAAGGGAGGTGAAAAAGTGTTGGTGTCTTTGTTCCAGCTGTTAGAACAAAGTTCTGCACACCAGGAAGCTGATAAACAAAATAATAATAATTGTATTTTTAGGACTTTACCATTTATATGACATTCTGCTCCCCCGAGTAGGATCTTGCTATTAAGCCCAGGCTGCTTTGAACGCTTCATCTTCCTCGGCCTCGCAAGGCCTAGGATTATAGATAGCTATGTATGTGCCACTGTGCCTAGTTATTTTCTTCTCTGCTAAAACACAAAGTAATTGGTTTCACTGTGTCATCCCCCATCCTCTTCTTGCCTCCATCGTGCCTGTTTTTTTTTTAAAGATTTATTTATTCATGTATTTTATGTATATACCAGAAGAAGGAATCTGATCTCATTTACAGATGGTTGTGAGCCACCATGTGGTTGCTGGGAATTGAACTCAGGACCTCTGGAAGAGCAGTCAAGTGCTCTTAACCACTGAGCCATCTCTTCAGCCCGCACCGTGCCTGTTTTTTTTTTTTTTTGTTTGTTTTTTGGTTTTTTTTTTGAGACAGGGTTTCTCTGTGTAGCTTTGCGCCTTTCCTGGAACTCACTTGGTAGGCTGGCCAGGCTGGCCTTGAACTCACAGAGATCCACCTGCCTCTGCCTCCCAAGTGCTGGGATTAAAGGCGTGCGCCACCACCGCCCGGCGTGCCTGTTTTTATATGTACTTTTTTATTTGATCCTTGCAACAACCAGCAAGGAGTTATCTCTGTTTTTATAGGTGATAACTTGTTTGTGCAGAGGAATTTGAGTTTGCTTCAAACTTAGTAAAGATCCTAAGACCTGGGTTTGGGCCTTTGGTCTTTTTCTGCTTTGCCAATCAGCTTTGCCTTCCTTATGTGTAGCAAAAAATGCTTGTGAATTGTAAGAACCCAGAAGGTTAGCCTCTTCCTAGAAGTTCATAGATAAAAATGTTACAATGCCTCCCCCCATCCCCCACCTCCCCACCCTTGCCTTGCTGCCCAGTTACATGACACCAACTTTACGTTGCCTGAGAAAGAACCATAAACTGACCTTTTGGTTCCGAGCTTTGTGTTATCATTTTGTTTAAAACTAGATTCTATGGGTTCAGTTCATCATATGAACATGTAGTTAGTCGTGTGAATGACTTAGAGTTTTTTTTTTCAAAGATTTTTTTGAAAAACAAAACAAAACAAAACCAAAAACAAAACTTAACATTCTAGAGGAGTTACATGTTGTCAAGCTAATCATTATCGTCCCAAAATATTTTCTGAAGTTAGGCATAAATAAATGAAGGCAGATAGAAAGCTCCCTCCTTGCTACATGTATATTTGTAGTTCTAACACTGAAGAGGCACAAGTAAGAGAATCTCTGCAAGTTTGAGGCTGACCTGGTCTACTCCATGAATTTCAAGCGGGCAGGGCTACATACCAACAGCAAAAGTCCCCCGTGTGCCTTTTAAGTAATGGGATTTTCATTTTGAGTTTGGGGGATTTTGTTTTTGTTGTTTCTGTTTTGGTTCATCATATGAAGAGCCTGTAATACCTGCACAGAGATTTTTCACAACATGGTTAGAGACAGTAATACCTAGTAATGCAGAAGATAGTTATTTGACATGTCTCGGGCCTGACTAGTTTGTATTAAAAGTGATTCTAGAGTCTTGAGAGCCAATCCAAAAGAGCTCAATGGTCTAAAAAGGCATTATAGAGCTTCAAAACATTTGCATGACTAATGACGTGTCAGTCAAGCTGTTGAGTCACATGATTGAATCATTATCCACATTCCAAGTTGCCAGCATCATGTGGTCATTGTTATCAGGCACATCATACATTATATATATATTATTCAGCAGTTCTTACCATTCTTCAATCATTGACAGCTAAATGGTGTTTTGTTTTTTTTTTTATCAAGTCTTTAAAATTCATTTGTCTTAATGATTCTACTGCCTTCAGTGACTCAGCGATCTGATATAATGAGTTTGGACCAGGACATTTAAGGAAATAGATTGGAAGTAAAAATTTCAATCTAACTTTTGAGAAGTAATCATGCCCAACCACTCAGTTATTCTGTTTTTATTCCTCTTTATTACCTAAAAAACACCTTCCAAGATTAATAGTCTGTATTATTTGCAGAGTTGAAGGCAAGGGAAGTTTGTAAAGACACAAATGAGATGAGTTCAGCAGAACTTAATGAATGGGGTGCTGTGACTGCTGAGGAAAGTGGCATCAGCCTGAGGTTGAGCAGCTGTCAGGCAGATGACCTTGGAGTACATTTGGGTCAAGTTGTAGTGAACTCTGACCAAGTTTGTGGTTCTGCACGTCTTGTGATACGTCATCAGGAAATCATGTATACAAACCTTCCTAGTTACTTCCTGGCTTTTTGTCCTTTTTTGTGGGTCAGGTGGAGGGAAGGCCAACATAAGCAGCTCTTTGACCTTGAGAATGTTCACATTTATAACATGCACATCTTAAATGGTGATAATCATCTTAAATGGTGATAATCATGAATGCTTGCACAGTGTCTCCTTTTCACACTTAGGGAGATTAAAGGCAATTCATATATGAAGAGCTTAGAACAGTGTCTGGGTGCTAGATTTCATAAGGGGCTAAGTGTGAAGATAGAAGAATGTGAGAACTGGAACTTATTCCATGTGGGTTTGACTGCCTGATTAATCAGATGGGAATAACTTGAGTTTGAGCTGGTGACTCCAGCAGGTGGTTGGAATTTAATAGGACAGGAATCGGAATTGTACATGTTGGTTATACTCAAAACCCTTGGAGAAAGAAGTAGAAAGACAGTTCTCTCCCACTTAAGCCATTTGTGGACTTTCTGTCTTATTTATTTGTTAAGTTTGCATGAGAGCAGTGGGTTTTGTTATGGCGTTTTCGTTCATACATGTGTTCTTCTTTGTTCTTATTATTCTCCTCCCCAGTTCCCAATTCTTGCTCAATTTTTGGTTCCCTCCCTCCATTAGTTAATGCTTCTGCTTTCATGACACATGTCTTCTTCCATTTTACCTCCTTCCCCTTCCCATAAGATCTCTTTCCCTGGGCTGGAGAGATGGCTCAGAGGTTAAGAGCATTTGCTGCTCTTGTAGAGGACCTGGGTTCAGTTCCTAGCACCCATGAGGTGACGAAATGATCCATGTTAGGTAGTTACTGACAACCACTTTGATTAAGCCAATTAAAAATTTTAGTCCTTTTTTTATGATGGCACATGCCTGCCTCTTGGTGCTTAAATTCGGGGATACAGTGTTGGTTTTTATGCGGCGGCGCAATGTTGTTCATTAAGCGGTGCTGTTACCATGTGAGAAAAGCCAAGAGGCATGACAAAACCCACTATCAGACTTTATTAGGGAAGGAGGAACAGAAGAGAATGTGAGAATGTGCTTAGGCGTAGCACAGGGATTACATCGGATGTAAAGCCCTGGAGTGACTAACCATCTGAACAGCGCGTGTGCGGTCATGTAGCTGGGGGAGTGGCCAGGAATTCCAACTTACAGTGCTTTAAAAGGCAATCACAAAGGCCATAATTTACATCACAGGTAGATGAGGGTCAGAGTAGCTTGAAACCACCAGCTGGGGAACAGGTGTTCAAATGCTTGATACTGTGGGGGACATTCTTATTCAGAGTCTAACCTAAAGACCCTCTGGGCTCCACTGGTCTCTTGTCACATGACCTTTTCATTTCTAACATTATTGACTGAATCTTTTCTTTGTTTTAGTTTGGCTAAGGCTTTGTCAACCTCACTTATTTCTTTAGATTAACAACTTTTTACTTTGCGAATTGCTCTTTTACGGCCGTTTATTAGCTGCTGCCCTGGTCTTTATTATTTGCTCTCTACTACCTTTGGGTTTGGTTTGTTCTGTTTTTTGTAAGACATTGAGGCATATCATTTGTTGGTTACTTGAGAACTCCCTGCTTTTTTAATGTAAGCACTCAAAGCTCTCAACTTTCTTTTGAAAATGGTTCTATTTATATCCCAAAGGTTCTAGTAACTTGTTTTCATTTGATTCTAGAAAATTAAAAACTTTCCTCTCTGCCAGCTGGTCGTTCTAGAATGTACTGTTCAGTTTCCAAGTACCTTTATGGCTTCTTTTGTTTTACCTGCTGCTAATTTCTAGTTTTCTTCCATTGCTGTCTGAAAAGACAGGAGATGATTTGATTTTTTAAATCTCAGTTTGTGGCTGACGGTGCTGTCTGTCTGTTTTAGCAAAGGTTCCATGGGCTGCTAAGAATGTGTACTCTGTGTCTGTTGGATAGAATATTTTGTGTACAGAGATGAACCATTAGATGTGTAGTATAGTTTGACTGACAAGTTTCTTTGTTGTTTTTTTTAAATTTCGATGATTTGTCTAAGCAGCGCTATAAGAAAGGACCCCCTGTGCCTTGTGGGTCTGAATTCTTGTAGGCATGCCTGCCACACTCTCTTTCCATGCTGTTAATTCTATGAATGAATCTCTTGCCCAAAAGGACAGTCTGCCTCAGGGTCCCCTGTGAACCTCAAACCCAAGCCTTTCAGTGTAATCTTTTGGAGGAGTCATGTTGCTTTTATTTCTACTATTTTCTGTGTTGTGATTTGTGCATCTGTTGGTTTTGTATCCCTCCCGGGTATCGTGGAGGGTCTTGGTGAGTGGCTCTCTCTTGTTGGCTCAGCTCAAACCTAGTCCATTTCAGGAGGAGAATCTGGGTTTGGATGGGTCTCCTGCCTCCCCCCCCCCCCCCCCCCGCCCCCGCTCCTGCTGTGGGCAGCACTGTACTGTTAGTACTTCTCAGTGTTGCCCAGCTTTTCCTCTGCACTTGGCAAGCTGCTCTGTCTTTACCTGTGTGAACTCCAAAGCTCTTCTCTTTCTCTCTTTGCACATAGTCTGTCCTGTCTTAGTCACTTAAATGTTTAATCACTTAAATGTTTTTTATTTTTACTATTTTGTTGTTCAAAACAAATGGTCTTATCCTTTTTTCACCACTTCCTCCTTTCAGTTTCTCCCTCCAGCTTCTTCCATGTCTGGTCTATTTTTTCCTTACTCTGGTGCTGCCAGAGGGAGCTTCCAGTCTGCCATCTTACCTGAAAGTCTTTCTCTACTTTCCCAGTCACATGGAGGGAGCTTCCAGTCTGCCATCTTATCTGAAAGTCTCCTGGACTTACTTTTAGAGCTGTTTGGGTTGTTGTGCACTTGTGCGAGGTAACTAATTACATATGTTTCAGGACTTCTCGTATCAAAATCTTGACCCTGTGTTTTAATAACTGAAGGAGCTTAGTTTCCTCTTGCATAGCTCAGTAATCTTACAAAATGGAGATGGTAATGGTTCCTGCTTCTAAGGATATTGGTAAGGAATTAATTATCTCGTAATGAGTGAGCTTACAGTCAAGCCTTGCGTACATAATGGCTCAACACAGTGGGCTCTGCAGGTGTCGTCTGTTATTACTGTCTGCTCGTAAGTCCTGTCCCTGTTTTACACCTCGTGATTCTGTTGTAGCTGCTCTGCTGAGAGCGAGGATGAAACAGTTGCCTGCAGCGACAGTCCGCCTCCTGTCCAGTTCTCAGATAATCACGTCGGTGGTCAGTGTCGTGAAAGAGCTCATTGAAAACTCCTTGGATGCTGGAGCCACCAGCGTGGAAGTTAAACTGGTGAGTGAGTGTCCCTGGGAAACAAATGCCTGTAGAGCAAAGTGGGCCTGACAGATTTTCCTCTTACATTGTTGCTTTCTTTTCTTTCCTAGACATTGGGCATTTTTTTAACTCATTTTAAAGAGTAGATTGTAATTTAAACCAAGACTATAGTAACAGTAAAGGAAATCACAGAAGAAAACTTACGCTAGATAGGGGTCTTTCACCCAAACACTCAGATGAATGTCTATTTTCTTATAATGTGTGTCCTTGGTTATTTTTATGACCTAAATCCAGCTTCTGAACACATAGCACACACCTCACGGTGTGCATGCTGCCAGGACATGCCTACAGCACCTCACCGTGAATTCAGACTGTTGCATGCTGTGAATTATTCTTACTGTACATGCTAAGTTTTCTGCTCTTATAGACACATATGCATTCAATTATGAAAACAAAGACTTTAAATATTTTCCTATCATCATTCCTCAGCAGGTAAGTGTGTAAGTCTCTTTATTTTCAAATATTATACCGTGTTAGGATGTTAGGTTTTTTAATTTGCTGTTTTAGCTAGTGACTTAAATTTCATAAAAAAAAAAAGTCATTACATGAATTTTGGGTTGGGATTAGCATATCCTTTCTAACAGTCTCTGAAATGGCCCTGTCTTAGTTACTTTTCTTTTGAAGTGACACCATAAACAAGGGAACTTATCAGAGAAAACATTTAGTTGAGGGTGGGTTTACAGAGGGTGAGTCTGTGACCGTCATGGCCAGGCAGCAGGCAGGCGTGGCACCGGAGCAGTAGCAAAGAGCCTACATCCTTATCCTCAAGTAAGAGACAAAGAATACTAGTTGGGAATGGTACCAAAGGCCACCTTCTGAGACACATGTCCTCCAAGGCCACACCTCCTAGTTTTTCTCCAAATAGGTCCCACCTACTAGACCTATGAGGGTCATTCCCATTCAGACCACCATATTCCACTCTCTGGTCCTGTATTAGTCAGGGTTCCCTAGAGTCACAAAGCTTATAGAATGAATATCTCTCTCGCTCTCATACACACACACACACACACACACACACACACACACACACACATATATAAATGGGAATTTATTGGGATGATTTATAGGCTGCAGTTGAACAATGGCTAGCTGTGAATAGAAAGTCCAAGAATCCAGTAGTTGCTCAGGCCCACGAGGCTTCTTCTGTATATGCTGGAATCCTGAAGAAGTAGACTCCAGTGCCAGTGAAGGAATGGATGTGCTGACAAGGTGAGGGCGAGCAGGAGAATAATGAACACACACCCTTCCTTCTCCCCTTGTCCTCATATAGGCTTCCAGCAGGTGTGGCTCAGAGTAAAGGTGTATCTTCCTGCCTCAAGATCCAAATCAAAGGCATGTAGTCTTCTTGCCTCAAGATCCAGATCACAGGTGTGCCCTCCATTTCTGGATTATATAGTTCATTCCAGATATCGTCAAGTTGACAACCAAGAGTAGCCATCGCAGGTCCCCAGAAGCTTGTAGCCATATCATAATGCAAGGTACATTTTCTTCAACTTCAAAAGTCCCCATAGTCTTTCATAGTCTCAACACCTTAAAAGTCCAAAGTTTCTTCCTACATTTAAGGCAATCTCTTAACTGTAACCCCCTGTAAAATCAAAATCACATTATGTACTTCTAACATACAATGGCACAGAACATACAGGACCACTCTCAGGTAGGAGAGTGTGTAATGAGGAAACCGGTAGGGCAAAGTCCAAATGCTGCAGCTCTGTGTCCAGTATCACAGGGCACGGATGGCTCTTCAGATCTCCCACTCCTTCAGCTTTGTGGTCTGCAATACACTTCTCTCTTGAGCTGGTTCTGCCCCCCTGAACGCAGCTCTCCTCAGACATCTCAGGGTTCTGGCATCTTCAACATCCTGGAGTCTTCAACACAACCCAGTGTTTCCTGTCTGGGCCTCCATGCAGGGACTCACTCCCCATCTGGTCTCAGCAAGACCAAGGGGGAAGATTCCACAGCCCCTTTACTCCTGCTCCTTGGATTACATTTGCAGAAGGTTTGATTTGTTGCTATTTTTCTTGGTTGCATAAGCTTCCTTCAATTCCTAGGCCTTTTCTTTCCACAGTTTGCAGGGTTAACGGGGGTGGGTCTTGCCCTGAGACTGCCCCACCCCCAATCTCCTTCCCGCACAAACCAATGCTTCAGCATGACCTTATATTCCCTGGTGCTCCTTTGATCATCAAAATGCATTTATATTTCTGTTTGCTCTGCTTGCTCCTCTACAGTGAAGATCTGCATATCAGTCACTAATAACCACATGACAGAGTCATCCTAGGCTGTCTTGAAATCTCCTCTACTAAGGACAATAATCCCAAACTCTTCAATTTAGCCTGAAGCAGATTCTTAGGACAAGGGCAAAAAGCAGCTACATTCTTTGCTGACATATCACAAGAATGGTCTCTAGCCCAGTTCCCCTCTGAAACTTCTTGAGCTAGGCCTCTATAGTCCAGATTGCTTTCAGCACTACTGTCTTCCAAGATTGTACTGGGATGGCCCATTAAATCTACGTTCAGCATTCAACAGCTTCCCTATCCAAGGTCCCAGTGTTTTCCATATTTCTCCAGGAAGCATCATGGTCAGGTCTGTCACAGCAATACCCCAGTCCCTGGTACCAGTTTGTGTCTTAGTTACTTTTCTTTTGTGAAGGGACACCATGATGTAGGCAATTGAGAAAGCATGTAGTTGGGACTTGCTTACAGTTTCAGAGGTGAGCCTATTATTATCATGGCAGGGAGCATGGTGGCGTGCAGGCAAGCATGGTGCTAGAGAAGGAGCTGAGAGCTACATCCTGATCCACAAGTTGGAGACAGAGAAAGAAGCTGGGCCTGAAGCTCACCCCAAGAGACACACGACCTCCAAAAAGGCCACTCCTCTTGTTCTTCCCAAATATGAGCCTATACGGGCCATTCTAATTCAAACCACCATAGGCCATAAATGTATTTATGCAGTTTTATACAACATACATATACGAAAAGTGTGTTATGAACATTGACAATTATAGAATCAGATCAAACCTTAGAGCTTTGAAGATGTCCTGTGCTATAAAATAGCAAATGTTCCTCCATGATTTAATTATATAAAAAATAAGCAAGCAGTTCTACCGATCACATCAGTGTGCAAATATGTATTCATCTTTAATAAATGGTAAAATTATATGTATAAAAGGTATTATTTCAGTTATTAAGTATTGGGTTTGTATCCCTATTTTATATATCTGTATACCAGAGATTGTGTACAACTTTGGTGGGGAAGAAATTATGGATGGGAAAAGTTTAGGAAGCACCAACAGTGTTTGTGACATATTACAGTTAGTTTGATGTTTTCCCCCCTCATTTTAAATTTCAAGCTCATAGAGTTAGACCTTATATTTCTGTGTCCTCCCTACCTGTCTGTTACCTGCTATATACCAGGAACATAAGTTTATATTACTGAAGTAAGAATATGATTTTTAAAATCTAATTATCAGATATTTGTGTTATTGCAAGTACTGTGACATCATAATTCTGACAGGGATACTTTGTGATAAAAGGATCTCACTTTTACTTATTATCGGTTAAAATTCAGATTGCTATCATAAATCCCAAGCACTTCTCATAAAAATTTCATTGACCATTTTACAAAAAGTCGATGTTCCCAGAACTTGCTTAAGTCACTTCATTAGCTAGTAGTGAATCTGAGATTGAAATAAAGTGTTCCTGACTTAAGGTTTCTCACCTATGTCCAGGGTGTATGGGGTACATCAGGTTAGGTTGGGGGCTCTGTCAGGTAGTTACTAAGCTCCACTCTTATAGTTTCAGATTATAAGTGAGGCTTGAGAGTGTACATACACATGCTGCTGTACATCCAGAGAGTGTATGCAACTGCTGCCGCCGCCGCTCTACCACGGAGCACTATTGCAGAACGTCTGTTGTTGTGCCTTTAAATCAGCAGTTCTCAACCTGTGGGTCACAGGGGTCACACATCAGATATCCTGTATAGCAGATGTTTACTTTATGATTCATAACAGTAGCAAAATTACAGTTATGAAGTAGCAACAAAAATAAGTTCATGGTTGGTGGTCACCACAACATGAGGAACTGTGTTAAAGGATCACAGCATTAGGAAGGTTGAGAACCACTGCTTTAAGTAATATTCTATGTACTTATATGAAAAAGCTATGTGAAAAATAGTTTATTGAATTAAAACCAAAGAGTGACTATTTTTCTTAGGTATTTTGTATAATTAGTCTGATTAGAGAGAATATAGGTAACAATAAGTACAAGTGTCTGTGTCCTTATATCTGATAGATATCTAAGACTCCTAGGGAGGCAAAGATATATCTCATTCTTACTTCTGTGGGTCTTTACCTTTTCCTCAGAAAAAACAGAAAAGTTTTGTTTATTTCTTGAATTGTATATCTTGTTCTTAAGTATCTCTGGAAGAAAAATTGTTTTGTTTTTTAAAAATAATGTTAACAAGCCAATGGAAACATTCTTATAGAAGTAAATATATTTACTCATCAATTTTGTAGGATTTCTAAGTAAACTACTTCACTGGGTCTGATATATACACTTAGGCCTGTTTTATTCTGATTCTGGACATAAGTTGATATTGTTTTAAACATTCATGGGAATTTTTGTGTGTGTGGTTTTTTTTTTTTTTTTTTGGTTTTTGGTTTTTTCGAGACAGGGTTTCTCTGTGTAGCTTTGCGCCTTTCCTGGAGCTCACTTGGTAGCCCAGGCTGGCCTCGAACTCACAGAGATCCGCCTGCCTCTGCCTCCCGAGTGCTGGGATTAAAGGCGTGCGCCACCAACGCCCAGCGAATTTTTGTGTTTTTATTATATTCAGATTCCTGGAGTTATTTATGTTGCAAGACTTATATTTCTCTGGTTGATGTTTTTTGTCTGTTTAATAAAATGAGGCAGACATGCTATTTCCAGAATGTCAGATTAATTTTAGATTGAGAGCTGTATGAGAGCTGAAATCTTAGGTATTTTTTATGCATAGTTTATTTTTAAAGATACTGACAAGGTATTATATGATTTTAGGTTATTAAAAGTGTGATATCATTGTATAATATGGAGTCAGTATGAATCCCGGAAGATTTTTCCCTTTATAGTTGGCACTACAACTGTGGTGATGTCTGCAGAGCTTTTTGGAGTGAGGCTGATGACAATTGGTGACTGTGTTTAGAATGTGATATTCATGGAAAGTAGGGTTCTTGTAGGAATTTGGTTTCTCTTGTATATGTGCAGCTCAGTATCATAGAAGTAAGCTATAAATGGAGTTTGCTTTTTTAATTTTCAAATTTAAAAGAGATTACCAAGTTAGATATATTTTCTCAACAGTTTTCTGTTTGATGATATTTATAATGAAAAATTTAGAAAATTATAAGGTACTCAATACTTAAAATTTTTTATGAAAGCAACAAGGGAAAAACTAGATAAAAAATCAGACTAAATAAGAGTGGTTGCTGGATTCTTGCTGAGTAGAGCAGGTGGGTTTTTGCTGGTGATAGTGTTTTATTTCATTTGGGGGATGAGGTACATAAAAACTATGTCAGAACTTTTAATGTAAGTACAAATATAAATGACCACAAATATCTGTGCTAGTAGAAAGTTTACAGAACCCTCAGGAGGTAAGCTTGACCTCCTTGTGTTGTAGTTGAGTCAAGGTCCAGAGAAAACAAGCACCTGGCTCATTGTACCATACCTGGGGATTAGCAGAGCTAAGGAATAGTGTTATCTTTCCTTTAAAGTTGTCAAATAGCCAGATTGTTTAATTTGCACTTCTAAATTGATTGCAGTTTAATGTTTTTATGAACTAAAAGTGTTCCTCACTTCCAATAGGAGAACTATGGGTTTGACAAAATCGAGGTTCGGGACAATGGTGAGGGCATCAAGGCTGTGGATGTACCTGTGATGGCAGTGAAATACTACACCTCAAAGATAAACAGTCACGAAGACCTGGAGAACCTGACAACCTATGGTTTTCGGGGTGAAGCCTTGGGGTCAATTTGTAATGTTGCAGAGGTAAGGAAATTTATGTTGACTACTTTATTAATTTCATAATGATCAAATATTAGAATTGAGAGAAAACCAATTCATTGTTTGTCAGAGTAGCTTTATTATTTTTAATTTATGGTAAAATATAGTTAAATTTTTAACAACAATTCAGTGGTCTTAGGTACGTTCACATTATTACACACTTATCAACTATCCGTTTCTGGGTTATTTTCGTCTTCCCAAGTTACAACTCAGTATTCATTAAACAAAGACCCCTTTCTTCTTTCCTCTTCTCCTGCATCTGGCAGCTACCATTCTACTTTCTATCTCTAAATTGATGTCCCAGGTACCTTATAAAAGTGGAAACATTAGACCTTTTATGGCTGGCTTATTTCAATTCATATAATTTCTTCAAGGTTTGTGTTTGTTATGTTGTTAAAGGATTTCCTAAACCAGGTGTGTTTATACCTGTTATTCTAGTGCCCGGGAGGCTAGCCTGGGTAAAGTAGTGAGATTTATCAGTGTGTATATATTTTATTCATGCATTCATTTGCTGTTGGATTCTTGGTTGCTGCTATCTTCTGGCTGCCATGAAAACAGTTGCTCTGATGACAGGTGTTCAAGGACTTGTTTAGGTCCTTGCCATCACAGCTTTTGGTGAAGTAGCCTTGGTATTTCACATGATAATTCTGTCTTTAGTATTGTGAGAAATAGTAACGTGTGTTTTGTGATATTATTATTCATTAGAGGAGGTTGTTTAGTAGACCATTAGCTTGGACAGGTTGTATTTAAAAAGTCTAACATTTAACTGTAGCACTTTTTAGAGCCTTTATCCATCCTAAAATAAGATTGTGACTCTGAAGGTAGTCTATAGTATATATAGTTTCCTGCACCTGCTTAATCATGAGATTCTTTTCTTAAAAGGCATGCCACTGAATTTGTGTTTAAGTCTGGAACACACTGTGGAAACCCCGCTTTAGTAAATATAGGTGATGAGATTGAGTTCTGCAGCTATGAATTGACTTGTCAATGTGATACCTAGGACCAGAGTGGATCCTGCAACTTTAGTCATCTGACTACTGGGTGGCATTTGTAATTTCTTTAGACCCCATGCTTCAGTGCCTGGCATGCTCAATTGTCTTACACTGCTTTGGTTACAGATTTTATAACTACTGTAGCCTCAGTCTCTTGTTCCTATTATTTAAGTTGTTTTTGATTGTAAGACTTGACTAGCCTCCTTTATGTTACTGTGTAGGTGTTGGGCTGTTATGTGAAGGTGTTTGTGTGCTGGTGAGGGTGACAGTGACTGTGAGGGTCCCTGTAATTACTGAAGGTTTCCCCATTTCACTTGTGCTAAGGCTGCAAGGCCCTACTTAGGTAAGAATGGTCAAGTGCCAGAAAGTAATGGTATTTAACCTAGTGTTTAGGAAAAGTGGCATGAACGTGAGATACTGCCCTGTCCTCTCTGGTCATTGGATGTCTGTTTAGGAGCCTGGTGTCAGCATTGTTGTCTCTCCAGATTCACTGTAGTCTTTCCTTCTCGTGTGTGTGTGTGTGTGTGTGTGTGTGTGTGTGTGTGTGTGTGTGTGCGCGCGCGAGAGAGAGAGAGAGAGAGAGAGAGAGAGAGAGAGAGAGAGAG
>CABHPP010116195.1:0-49100 GCA_902168425.1 Peromyscus attwateri
ATATATATATATATATATATATATATATAAATATAAAATAGGATATGTATATAATAGGAATATATAGTTATATACAGGAATACATATATAAGCATATATATGTGTATAATGATTAATGGAAAAAGAGGGCATGAATTTAAAGAGAGTAAAGATGGGTATATGAGAATTTAGATGGAGGTAAGGAAAGGGAGAAACAATGTAATTGTAATGTAATCTCCAAAAAAAGAAGAAAAATATTATAATACTATATAATATATAATATAGTAAATTTGGTTTTAAGTTATACTTTAGAGACAAGATCTTGCTATGTCCCACAGGTTGGCTATGACTACAGGTGTGTGCAGATATACTGAGATACTTCTTTGGATGTTTTATATAGAAAAATATATTATATTGAAGGTTTTTTTTTTTTTTTTTTTCCCCCGAGACAGGTTTTCTCTGTGTAACAGCTCTGGCTTTCCTGGAACTTACTTTGTAGACCAGGCTGGCTTGAACTTACAGAGATCCTCCTGCCCTCTCTGCCTTTGAGTACTGGGATTAAAGGCATGTTCCATCACTGTCTGGCTGATGTTTTACTTGTAATACGTTTGTCATTTACCTTTTGTCTTGTTGCACTGAGACAACCAGATTACTAAGTCATGTTCAAAGAGTTAAAGCTTTCATCTTTGCCTTGATCCATATTCTATGACACATCCCATAATGTACAAGTAAGATATTAGCTGCTTTCTGTTGAACTGAAGAATTTTTCAAATTTCTGATTAAAATGTATTTTTGTAATATATGAGTTGATATTTCGTTAAGTGCCTTTTCTGTGCCTGGTGATATGAAATTATGTGTTATTGCTTCATATTTCCAAATTTCACTGATTGATGACTGAATGATAAACTAACCTTGAATTCCTGAAATCACCACTCTTACATATGGTATACTTACACTTTTATTCTTAGCACTGAATTCAACTGTGTATATTTAATTAGACTTTAACGTCTATTTAGTTTTTTCCCTTTTATTGAAAGTATATTTTTTTCTCTTACGATATACCTGATTACAACTTTCCCTCTCCCTACTCTTCTTGGTTCCTCCCCAGACTTTCTCTCTGTCTGTAATGTCTAGCTGTGTGTCTCTGCATCTGTTATCATATGCTGCAGGAGAAGCTTCTCTGATGATGACCAAAAAAGGCACTGATCTATAGGCTGGAACAATGGGAACACAGAACATGTGGGAATAGCCAACTGTGGTAGTTTGAATGTAATTGATGTTCATATTCTCAGAGGGAGGGGCACTATTAGAATATGTGGCTTTGTTGTGAGTGGGTATGGCCTTGTTGGAGGAAGTGTGTCACTGTGGGGGTGGGACTTGAGGTCTCTTTTGCTCAAGTTTCTCTCAATGTGATAACCAGTTGACTTTGTTTCCTCTGAGTCAAGATGTAGGACTCTCAGCTCTAACACCATGTCTGCATGAATGCCACCATGCTGCCTGCCATGATGATAATGGACTGAACCTCTGAAAATGTGAGACCCCCTCCATTAAATTTTTCATTTAGAAAGTTGCCATGATCATGGTGTCTCTTCACAGCAATAAAAACCTAACTAAGACACTAACCAATATCTGATTTGACTTAAGTACCACTCGATGAGATGGAGCCCATGCCTGATACTGCTTGGGTGACCAAGTATCAGAGACCGGATATCCCAGAGACCTAGGATAAAACCAAATACTACTGGTCTAAAGAAAGAAAAAGGAACAATAAAATAACTATTAATGATATTCTGCTATGTTCATAGATCAAAGTCTATTTGTTTTTTAAAGTGATCTTTTATTGTTGGCTTCTTTTTCACAAAATATCATATTTAAAGATGTGATCTGCATATTCTCCTATGCACACTTATGCATGAGAGTCTACATGTTTTTAGAAGTTTTATTCAGTTTCCAATTTTTTAAAAATTCCTTTGTGGGTTTTTTTTTGGTGTATAAGTTGGTTACACATAATTGTTTTTTATTTCCTAATATTTTTTAATTGTGTAGATACATTGCTGGTATTTCTTTCTAGATTCAGATGATGTTAAAAAACATTTTTGTAACATTTCATTGTTCTGAAATTTACTAGAACTTAAGTATATTCAATTGGACTTTTTGTGCTGCTTTAGAAAATATGTAAGCAATCTGTTCTCTTTTACATTCAAGGCTAACTCTTTGAGAAACAAATGACTTGTTGTGTCCTGTTGCAAGTATCTTGTTGCAAGAGTTAGACCTTATAGCTAGAAACCTCAGTGGTATTTAAACATGAATATATGAAAATCTTTATTAAGTAGAAAGCTTTTAGTAGGATATTTATTATCTTGTACTTTCTTGTGATAAAGAAATCTATATCCAGTGGCTTTATAAGACAGGGATACTTGAAAAATGTTGCTAATCTGTGTGATCATGCCATACAAATTGCACACATTTTAAGATTGAGATAGCTCTTGTCTGTATAAGTAATGAGGTCAACAAGGTTAGTTAGAGGCATCTAATGCTCATTTCTGTGAAAGTGCATCTGATGGATGAGAAGGGAGGGACTTGAGAGCATGTCCTTGAAGGTACAGATCTGGAGGCTTTATCTAACACCTCAAAATTGCACCCTTGATATTGTGTAAAGCCTCATGTTTAATAAGACATCTGATTCATATGATTCTGACCTCACACTTCAAATCTTTGTGTTAATTAAAAAACATGACTCAATTATTCCATTTCCTTACTGGTGCTTTTAAAGTTTAATACTTACTTATAACTTTGCAGCTGTATACTTCATTTGATCTATATAATTTGTTTTACTGTGTTTAAGAGGAAAATTTTATATATATATTATTCTTAAATTAGACTAAAAATCACTATCTAAATTAGTCCACAATCCATGTTTTACCAGAGATATCAACAGCACATTAAATATTCTCCATATATATTGCAAAGAGTAAATCTCAAGACACCTTAAACAAGAGGAAGCCCAACAGTGAGCCAACGGTAGATAATATCTGCATGTTGTACACATTTGAAGCAACACCTTGGGTACACATTAGTTGGCTTTAGTTTTGTGGTTCTATTTTGGGATGCTGTTCTCTATATTCCTGCCAATAACATGGTGACCTGATTGAGGTAGCTCTATTTTAACTCAGGATGAGGTGATGTGTGATTTCTATCTTTGTTCTCTGTATTCAAAAGCTTTTTGGCTGTTTAGTTTCTGCTGTTTTTAAACATACAATATAGAACTGATAAATGTGCTGGCTGTTATGAGTCAGGAGGAAGCTACAAGCTCCCTCACATTTCCTCTACTCTCCCTGTATTACCCACTCATTAACTGTTAAAGCTGAATCCTTCTTTTGGCATTTAGTGACATCTATTCTGGGTATGTGTGTTTGTAGTTTCTTTACCAGCAGTTTCTTGCAAATCCTGGAAATTAGGGTTGAAAATACATTCTCTTACTTTGGGTCCAATGAGCCAAACTCACAAGATTTTAGTTTCTCCATCATGTTTCATGGGTTTTGTGTGAAAATGGAAATGATTAGAATAATTTTTCAGATTTTTGTGTACTTAATTGGAAACTAAGCATCTGATTTTTAACCAGTTTTAAAAGTCATTTATTAAATCACAAATGTCAGGGTGCTCAGTACTTACTGTCGGGACATTATTTTCTAATTTTGAAAATACAGTTTCTATGTAGAAAATGTGAACATGTCATAGAAATAGAAAAAATAGAAAGAATTCATAATGTAACAATGTAATACCATTATTAATATTATGAAATATATTGTATGTTATTTTTTCCTCTTGTCCACTTGCTTACACCCATATACTAGTAACAGAGAATTTGTTTGTATGTTGTTCATGCCCTGTTTTTATTCATAAATCATGTTATGAATATTTCAAATTTACTACACAGAGTTTGAAATGAAAGTTTAAAATCTGAAATAATATGCCATGAATGTGCATTTATTTAATCGTTATTTTTAAGTGCTTATATTGCTCTCAGTTTTTATCATGTTAAGTAGAGCTCTAAAATATACCATATACATTAATCTTTGGTATGATATTAGATTGTTTTATTTGAAATGATTTCTAGAAATTAGAATTTTTCACCAAATTGAATATATTTAAAACAATACAGGTTTTGAGAACTTTATGAATGAGTACTATATTCACATTATTTTCCTCCTACTCCTTCCAATTGCTCCTGTGACCCTGATATCCTCCCAATTGATGACCTTTTCTTTAATTGTAATTGTGAGCTAAACACACAGATACACATGCACTCACACACAGACACATACACACATATAGAGACACACAGACACACAGACACACACAGACACACACACACACACACACACACACAGAGAGAGAGAGAGAGAGAGAGAGAGAGAGAGAGAGAGAGAGAGAGAGAGAGAGAGCTCCTACAGAGTCAATTTGTTGCTGCTTCTGTGTAAATATGTTTAGAGATAAGTACTTGGGTTTGGATACCCTATCAGGAAGAATGTCCCTGGAGAAAACTGATTCTCCCTCTCTCAGCAGCCATTGATTGCCTATAGTTCTCATCTAATGGTGGAATTTCATGAAATTTCCCCTGGCCACAGTGAATGTCAATTGATATTCTCCTCATGCAGATCTTACTTGGGCAACTATATTGCTGAGTGCAGCTTCTCTGACATGTCTAGAAAACATTATCTAGCAGTAGGCATCCTGATCCTCTGATCCATCTTCTGTGAATATCACAGAGCCTTATTATAGGAGTTATGTTGTAGACATATAAGTTGGGGCTGGACAGCCCAAGGTTACTTATCCTCTAACTTTATAGCAGTTGTGGATCTCTGTAATCATCTCCACATATTGCAAAAAGCTTTTTTTTTAATGAAAAGAGAAAATCACTTATCTGTGTGTATAACGAGGTATTTTAGAATGCAATAATAAATTATGTTAATTTAGGAAAATGACAGTAGCAGACTAGTTATCCATTAGGGTCTATGACTTTTCTAGCTACAGGTAATTGGCTAGGTTTGCAATAGAAGGCATTGATTCCCTCCTGTTGAGCAGGCCTTTAATCCAATTAGATAGTTGTTGGTTAGCTCCAAGATGAAAGTGTCACTACTGCACCATTGGGGATGTCTTGCTGTGTAGGTCACTGTGTGGTTCACAGGCTTTACAGCTGGGTAGCACTATTGATTGCTTTTCTCCCTGGCAGCTTGGACAGCATCTTCAGATCCTGTGAGAGCAAGTCTGTAGAGAGGAGGCCTCAAGGTCAGTTCCAGCTTGAGTTCTACAAATATCTCTGAAATGTGTGGTGTCTTCAGCAATAGAGCCTACCTTTCAAATTCTGGGAGGCTACCAATGCAATGCCAGTACTCTATGATGTTAGGAAGTCTCTTGGATTTCCCTAGCCAACAGCTCGAATAGATTTTTCCCATGTCTAGCTCTGTGGGTTTGTTTTAGATTGTCTACGGATTTGGGGGTTGCTTTATCAGCATTGACATAACTTCATTTGAATTATGTATGTAAAATGTACTTTAAGCTTATGAAATGATGTTGCCCTATGAAATATTCAAACATCATTAGTGTTAATTAACTGTCTTCCATTCCTTACTCTTTGCCTTACCCCACCTTTTCCCTTCCCAATTAAAGTTACTTCCATCCCATTTTTCCTTGTTCATCCCTTAGCATCTGTGTCCTCCTGTCTCCCTCTAGAGCATCGTGTCCTTTATTCCCACTCAGGACCCTTTCTTCTTGCTAAAACAACTAATATTAGACACTTTTTACTAATTCTTGACTGTCTTAAAGATAGTTTAGTTGTTTAATCAATTTAAATTTAAGTTATTTGTGTTTTGAGAGATATTTCACGTCTGCACACCATTTCATTATTATAAAATACATTCAGTCTGATATGGGAAAAGCAATAGCATACTATAGATTCAAATTGCATTGTTTGTGAAATTGAATACCAATAATGGTTTTGGCCACCTGTAAATATTTTCTGCCCTGCTTATGTCTTTTTTCAATGTTTTATAACTGGGCTCTATCCTTATCGGTCTGTCCAGACTTTAGACATACTTACATAAACCCAAGAACGCCTGCAAGTCAGACACCAGGACACAGAACTTTGTGTTGAACATTGTAACTAGCTCCTGCCTCTTCAGTCTTACACCGTGGATGTCACATGAACTCTTGCCCTTCACCACTAACATTAACAAAAAATAGGTTTTATCAGAAGTGTCCACGAATTGGGTTGTAACTCAGGTAACACAGAAATACAAGTTCTACTCCCAGATGCCCTGTCTAAGAATAAACTCCTCTAGTGCTTATGGTCATGGTTAAAGGCACACACTGCTTCTTCCCTTCCTTTATTTAGAAACACTAAGCATGAATCATGAAACAACTGGCACCAATACAGATGTGTTCCCTCCCTTCCACCTTATCAGGATTCAGGCTGACACTATGTTTAGCTGTTAACTGCCTTGATTTATTTGCTAATTCTCTGCTTGTACTGCTCTGTATTTTCTAATTTTTTGATGCATATGTTAGTGTGCATATCTTCGTCCATTGCTCTTGGCTTCCTGACAGGGCTGCTGGACCTTACCTGTGGATTCTTCTGTGTTTGGTGTTTACTATAGGCCAGTCCATTTTAGTTTGTAGTTCCTTCTTGAGACCCATTTATAATGGTTCTTGTTTTAAAAGCTGTGCTAGTTACTTTGTTTGTGTTTTCTTTTCTGGCTAAACAGATTGTCAATTTTCTTGATTTCTGTGGGCATTTGAAAAGGAAGTGCTTTCTGCAATTTAAACCACATAGTCTGCTGTATGAATGGCCACCCTGGTGGACAATCACTCATGCGGCTCAGAATTTTGATACTTTTATGCCTTTTTTGTCCAGTTGACCTGTCTTTATTAGAGAAGTAAAAGTTCCTTAAAAAAAATATATTTCTAATGCTGGCCAACTGGAATCACTTCAAATTTTTCTATGAAATTTGCTATGTGCTCTCTGCTGCTCAGATACTGAAAGTGGTTTTTATTTGGTAACTGTTAACATCCTTAAGCTCTCTAAAGTGCTCTCTGTACTGTGCAAGTGAGCTCAACTCAGCATTCTGCTCTCTCATCACTGCTGCTAGTTTAGGGTGTTGCACACTTGATTTTTGGTTTTGGTTGTTTTGTATGTGGCCTGTGCGTGTGTTCATACACTCATGTCTATGTGTGGTCTGGTGTAATTGTGCTCACCTTTGTATCCTTAAAGTTATTGGTTGTTTTGTCTAATGTATATGTCCTGTGAAAAATGTAAGTTTGAATTTCATTGTAATCAATGAGAGAATTTATTACATTTTAACCTATAGCATAAGCTCATTTTTATTTGTCAAGAAAGTATTATTTTTCTGTCTTAATGTATTGTTTGCTGTTTTAAGTATAACTATATATGAGCATATCTAGATATAGCTAAACACTTCTTTTTTATCCTGTGTCTTAAAAAGTAATATTTGTGACATAAACCTTTCTATTTTTTTCTTCAAGCTATCTAAATAATACAATTATTTAAAATTTGAATTCATTTATATATTTCATATGTGTTGCATGTGTATATGGTGTGTGTGTGTGTGTGTGTGTGTGTGTGTGTGTGTGTACCATAGCACTCATGGGGAAGTCTGAGGATGACTTCTCAGGAGCCAGTTCTTGTCTTCAACCTTGTTTGAGGCAGAGTCTCCCTTGTTTATGCCGTTGTATACTGCTGCCTCGCTGGACTATGAGCTTCGATCTAATTGTCTAGCATCTATCTCCCACTTTGCAGGAAGAGTGCTGGTTTTCCTGATGTGTGTCACCATATCCACCATTTTACATTGATTTCCAGATTTCAACTCTGACTGTCAGACTTGAGTGGTAAATACTTTCCTCCTCTGAGCCATCTCACTGGTCCCTTAGTTCTGTTTATCTCTAAACTCCTAAATCCTTGACTGTCTATACATCTTTACCACTGCTCTCTCCTGTGATTTCATTATAAATAACAAACTTGACCTGCATCCCCTCCCTTCCATTTTCAACTATTTTCTTATGGTTTTTAATTTTTCATTATGTCCTTTATACAGCAAATATTTTTGAGAGACCATTATTTAACTTAAGCTTTAATGTCTACATTATTTTTTTGAATTTCTCTAACTAACAAAACATCCTAAGTTCACATCATCAGATCATGCAGTACTTACATTCTATCCTGTCCTCCTTATATCCCCCTTTGTATTTGTCTTAGATTTTAGATTGTCTTAGATCAGCTGCACAAGTAAACATATTCCCTGCTTAATGCTACTATTTTGCCACAGTGTCTTCAATTATCCATGTGTGGAGTGGAACGAATTCCTTAGTAGTTCTTTAAAGAACAAAGCTTCTTATGAAAATAGTCCCCAGACTGTTACATTCAAAATGAAGTACTGCAGCTTTACTGTCAAAAGAAATATTCTTTCACTGTAAAAGCCTTTGCTTCATTTTCTATTCTGTAAATATGCTCAAACTAGATTCTGTCTTCTGGTTTGGTAAAGTCATTCAAGATTAAAATGTTAATCTTTATTTTTCCTTTTATTGAAGAAAGATTTTCTCTCACATAATATATTTTACTTCCCTCTCGTCTTCTCAGTTCCTCCCCACCGCCCATGCCGTTTGCATCCGCTCCCTTTTTGTCCCTCATTAGAAATCAAACAGGCTTGTATGGGGTAATAATAAAATAAAATACAAACAAACAGAAGGAAAACACCAAGAGGAAGTACAAGAATCATGGACCCACTCATTCACACACACAGGAATCTCATAAAAACTCAAAACTGGGAGCCATAATATATATGCACAGGACCTGGTCAAGACCATGTCGGCCCTGTGTATGCTGCCCTAATCTCTATGAGGTCATACACGTGCTCATCATATGAATTTAAAGGGCTTTTTTCTTGGTGCTGTCTATCCCCTTTGATTCTTACACTCATTTTGCCTAGTCTATGGGGTCCCCTGAGAACCTAGGTCTTAGTGCCTGTGCAAATGGTACTTTGTTCAGAAAGTCTTTTACAGAGCCAATAAAACAATCAGAGTTGAGTTTTGTGGATAAGTATGAATCTATTAGACTCTTCTACATGTTGCCATCCACTTTGATCAAGCTCAATCTATTGAAGATGCTGCCTTTTTCCAGTTTGTATTTCTGGCTTCTTTATCAAAAATCAGGTGTTCATTGTGTGTTGATTTATGTCTGAGTTTTGAATTCAATCCCATTGATCAATATGTCTGTTTTTATGCCAATACCGTAAGACTTTTTACTACTATATCTCTGTAGTACAACTTGAAATCTGGAAAGATAAGACATCCCACAGTTCTTCATTGCTCAAGATTGTTTTAGCTATCCTGTTTTTTTTTTTTTTTTTTTTTACATATGAAGTTAAGAATTGGCCTTTCATGGTCTGTAAAGAATTTTGTTGAAATTATGATGGGGATTGCATTGAATCTGTAGATTGCTTTAGTTATGATGGCCATTTTATGTTAACCCTACTAATCCACGAGCATGGGAGATCTTTCCATCAAATTACATCCTCTTTAATATCTTTCTTCAATGTCTTAAAGATTTTATCATACAGGTCTTAGACTGGCATGGCTAGCATTACCTCATGATTTTTTATATTATTTGAGGCTACTGGGAAAAGTGTTGTTTCTCTGATTTCTTTCTCAGTCTACTTGTCATTTGTGTATAGGAAGGCTACAAATTTTTGTGAGTTAATTTTGCATCCTGGTACTTTGCTGAAAATGTTTATCAATTGGAGAAATTTCCCATTGAAATTTTAGTGCCACTTTTGTATAGTACCATAGCATCTACATAAAGATACTTTGTTTCTTCCTTTTCAATTTGAATCCCTTTCATCTCCTTCAATTTTCTCATTTCTTTAGCTAAAACTTCATATTGAATATGTATGGAGACAGTATACATCCTCATCTTGTTTCTTATTGTAGTAGAATTGCTTTGAGTTTCTCTCCATTTAAGTTGATGTTGGCTATGTGTTTGCTGTAAACTGCCTTCATTATGTTTAGGTATGTTCCTTGTGTCCTAATCTCTCTAGGACTTTTATCAGGATGGGTTGTTAAGATTTTTTAAAAGTCCTTTTGTGCATCTAATGAGATGCTCATGTGGTTTTTCTCTTTTGTGGTTTTTATGGTGGATTACATTTTTGATTTACATATGATGATCCATCCTGCATCTATGAGATGAAGCCTACTTGATTATGGTAAATAATTTTTTGATGTGTCCTTAGATTTGGTTTGCATTTATTGAGAATTTTTGCATCTATGTTCATAAGGGAAATTGATCTGTAATTCTTTATGCATTGGTTCTTTATGTAATTTATATATCAGGGTAACTGTGGTCTTGTAAAATGAATTGAGCAAAGTTTCTTCTGTTTCTATTTTGTGGAATAATTTAGGAGAATTTGTATCAACTCTTTGAAAGTCTGGTAGAATTCTGTGCTAAAACTATCTAGCCCTGGGCATTTTTTGGTTGTGAGACTTAATGAATGCTTCTATTTCAACAGGGATTATAGGTTTATTCAAATTGTTTATCTGATCTTGATTTAATGTTGGTAAATGGCATGTATTGGGCAAATTTTTCATTTCTTTTAGGTTTTCTCATTTTGTGGAGTACAGCTTTGTAAGGTATCACCTTATGATTCTCCAGATTTCTTCAGTGCCTGCTGTTATGTCCCCCTTTTCATTTCTAATTTAGTCAATTTGGATATTCTTTCTGTGTCTTTTAGTTAATTTGTATAAGGGTTTGTCAACCATAACGTATTTGCAAAGGACCCAACACAGACCCATGTTGGCTCTATGACTGTTGCTTCAGTCTCTGTGAGCTCCTATGATCCCTGCTTAGTTGATTCTGTGATCTGTGTGGTCCTGATATCCTTGACCCTTCTGGGTCCTACAATTACTCCTCTCCTTCTTTCATGAGGTTCCTCGAGCTCCAAGGGAAGGGACCTGATGGGGATTTCCAATTTGGACTCTCTCTCTGCTTAATGTTTGGCTATGGACCTCTGCATCTGCTCCCATCGGTTACTGTAGGAAGCCTCTCAGATGACAATTGAGTCATCTGAGTATAGCAGAATATGATTAGGAATTATTTTATTGATTATTTTCTATCCTAAGTCTATAGACTATCTAGCCTCTGGTTCCTGGTCATCCAGACAGTGTGAGATAAGATGCAGGGAGTTATTTCAATTTTCTTGTATCTGTTGAGATTGGTTTGTGTCCAAGTATGTGGCTAATGTTGGAGAAAGTTCCATGAGGTGCTGAGAAGAAGGTATATTCTTGTGTGTTTGGGTGAAATGTTATGTAAGGATTTGTTGGGTCATTTTGATTTAAAACATGTTTGCTCCAGCATTTATCTGGATTTTGTCTGGATGACTGTCAATTGGCACTGTGTAGGGATCAAAAGGTAATTTAAGTTGTAGTAGTGTTTCATCAAGTGTAAACTTGGGTGCCCTTCTGTTTGGTGCACAGATTTTTAGAATTGCAGTGTTCTCTTGTGGATTGTTATTTTTTTGAATATGTAGTGTCTCTTCCTTTCTCTCCTGATTAGGTTTGGCTTGAAGTCTGTTTTGTTAGATCATTAAAATAGTCACTCCAGCTTGCTTCTTAGATCCATTTGCTTAGGATAACTTCTATTTTTTATCCTGGGAGGATTTCAATCTTTGTTATTAATGTGTTTCTTGGATGCAAAAGATGGATCCTGTTCTGTCAGTATGGCTTTTTATTGGGGATTCAAGACCATTGATGCCGAGGGATATACATAACCAATGATTGTTGATTCTCCTTTTTGTTGTTGTTGTTGTTGTTGTTGTTGTTGTTGTTGGTGGTGGTGGTGGTGGTGTGTGTGTGTGTGTGTGTGTATGTGTGTGTGTGTGTGTGTGTGTGTGTGTGTGTGTGTGTGTTTCCTCTCTTTTGATTTGCTTATCTGGGATTATTTATTACTTTTGTTTTCTTGGGTATGGCTAACCTCTTTAGGTTAGTGGTTTCCTTACAGCACCTTCTGTATAGGTGCCTGTGTAGATAGATATTGCTTAAATTCAGTTTTATCATAGGAAGTTTTATTTTTCCATATATTGTGATAGAAAGTTTGCTGCATATAGAATTCTGGACTGGCATCTGTGGTGTTTATAGTCTGTTGAACATCTGTCTAGGCCTTCATGGCTTTTAGTGTCTCCATTGAGAAACCAGGTGTTATTCTTATAGGTCTGTCTTTATATGCTACTTGGTCTTTTTCACTTGTAGCTTTTAATATTCTTTCTTTATTCTTTACATTTAACATTTTGGGTATCTTGTACCAAGGGGACTTACACACTGCTTCCTTCCCTCCTATGGGCTTTCTCAGCCCCCTCCAAACCCATCTTTACCCCCATCCCTAAGTGTCAACTCCCAATACCTTGAAATACATTTTTTTCCTGGATCACGAGTAACCTCACCTATCAAGATCCCAGAAGAAATTTCCATCAGGCAACAGACAGCCACCACACTCTCCTAAGAACCAGAAAGGGCAACTTAAACAAAGGAACAAAACACCCACCCATAAAAGACAAGACTAGCTACCAGTTCCTAGAATTACAACCTTCAAAAACTCAAATACCTAGATGCTGATGGTTAGAACAATAGGTCGAAGCTGAGAGAACTCATCTTAACATGGCTTTATTCTAGAGAACCATGTGGTTTTCTAGAATAATTTTCATCATTTTGAAAATACAATACTTTTCTAGTAGAGATCTTGAAGAAAACTATCCTGTATATACTTTCGCAGAGAATACCCTTTCAATGTATAGATTCAATCCTTTCTGAAGAGGCAGTACCAATGTTTATTTTCTTATTTGAGGACTGTGAGTGCTAATCTTGGTTGTCAACTTTACATCTGGAATCAAAACCCAAGTGAGATATTTTCTTGATAAATAATTTGGGGTGACACAATCCACCTTAAGCCTGGATCATCTGTGGCCAGAAGATCTACCACCTTATAGTGGTAGCCCACAAAGAAAACATGAAGCCAGCTTTTTGTGTTTTTCCTTCTTGCCTTCACTCTCCCTGGAAAGTTAATCTTAACATGTTGCTGGGGCATTCCTTTGCTGGTATTAGAAGCTACTTCTTTGGGATTCCAATTTAGATAGGTTTAAGACCAACAACTCTCTAGGAATTCCCTGGAACCTTGGCACCAGATTACAGATCAGGACTGCTGAGACATCCAGCCTCTTGGAATGAAGAACTGGATTCTTGGCCTTTCTGTCAGCCACTGTTTAGACTACCTGAACCTCAGCCTATAAGCCACCTTATATCCCCATTTATACACATGTATATGTATGCACACACATATATACATATACATACATGTGTGTGTTCTCTTCTTTTACAGAACCTGATTTAATGCAAAGACTTTATGTGAATGTCAGATCAGATTGCCATAGATTACCTGCTTTCAAATCTTTATCTCTTGTTTCCACTTATTGACTTGATTTTCTATATTTTCATTTAACATATTTATTACAATCCTGTCTTAGCTTGCTATTGCTGAGATGAAACACCATGATCAGAAACCACAATGGGGAGGAAAGGTTTATTAGAGTTTACATTATTATAGTCCATCATTGAAGGAAGTCAGGACAAGAACTAAAGCAGGGCAGGAACCTGGAGGAAAGGGTCTCACACAGAGTGCACAGGGGAATGCTGCTTACTGGCTTCCTTCTCCTGGCTTGCTCAGACTGCTTTCTTACAGAACCCAGGACCACAAGCCCAGGGATGATACCACACACAATGGGCTGGGCCCTCCTCCATCAATTACTAATTAAGAAAATGCTTTAATGCTGTGACCCTTTAATACAGTTCCTAATGATGTGGTGATCCTCAACCATCAAATTATTCTTGTTGCTACTTTGTAACTGTGATTTTGCTACTGTTATAAATCAAAATTTAATATGTGACATTCAGGATATCTGATATGTGACCCCTGTGAAAGGGCTGTTTGACCCCTTAAAGGGTTTGCAACCCACAGGTTGAGAACCACTTCAAGGCTGGCCCACAGCTGATCTTAGGGAGGCATTTTTCTCAGTCAAGGTTTCCTTCTCTTGGATGACTATAGTTTGTGTTAAGTTCACAAAAGTCTAGCCAGTATGACTGACCCCTTGTCAGTTTGACACACAAATACATAATGTTAAACCACAACTTTTCCTTTTTTTGTTCATCCCCAAGATCACACATTAATAAAGACAACACAATATTAAACATTTTACAAACATAAAAAAATCCCACAGCCTTAACATTCAAACACTTCAAAAGTTATTTCTTTAAAAATATCCAGTCTCTCTTAAAATCCATTTCTCTATAAATCCCCCAAATCCTCTCTCTCTCTCTCTCTCTCTCTCTCTCTCTCAATTTAAAGTCTCTCAACTATGAGCTTCTGTAAATTTTAAAATAAATTAAGTACTTTCTTACTTCAAGAGGGAAGAACCAGGGCACATTCACAGTCTGAACAAAGTAAAACCAAATTCCAACATTGTAAATAATGGAATGAATAATGGAATGACCAATGTCTCAGACCCACTCATAACCTCCCGGACTCTTCCAAAGGGTGTGGGTCACTTTTCCTCCTCTGCCCTCTGCAGCACACACAGCTTGTCTTCTAAGCCTGGGCAGGCTTCCCTCCACCACTGCTGCTGTACTTGGGTGACTACCATGGTATTGACATCTCCAAAATGCTCGACTCTTTTGCTGCAACTGGGGTGCACTTTTATCAATAGCCTCTCATAGGCCCTCTTTATGGTGCCAAATCTCGGCTTCTCTGCATGACCCCTTCAGTCCCGAGCCTCCAGCTGCTACTGAGGCTGCACCTTCACCAATTTACCTCTCCTGGTCTCTCACAGTGCCAAGTCTCAGCTTCTTTCCATGACCCCTTCATGCCTTCAAAGCAGGTACTATCTGGGTGACTCTTATACTACCAAGTTCAGCTACTAGCAGGAGATACAAACTTGGTCACTTCTGAAACACAGCTTCTATGTGCTGACCCTGAGGAAGCTTGCCAAAGGACTTTACTTCAATGATGGTCATCTCCTCTTAATCACTGCTGCCTTAGCTCCAGCTGACCAGCATCCAGTACCCAAGCAAAGCAAAGGTTTCGATTTAGTATTCTGGTATCTTGTTAATCACAGCTCCAGTTAACCAGGACCACATGATCTTAATTTAAAATAACTAGTGGCCCTGATATAGTCTTTAAACTTCTCTCTGAAACTTCACAAGCCAGGCCTCCATCTTCTGCATTGCTCTCAACATTCTTATCTTTCAGGCTTCCACACAATTACTCATCAAGCATTGAATACTCAACAGCTTTTCCTGTATAAAGTTCCAAATCCTCCCATAGTACTCCCTCAAATAACATGGTCACGTCAGTCACACAATACCCCACAATCCTGGTACCAACTTATCTTAGGGTTAGTATTGCTTCAATGAAACACTGTGACCAAAAAGTAGGTTAGTGACAAAAGCGTTTATGTGACTTACACTTCCACATTATAGTTCATCACTGAGGGAAGTCAGGACAGGAACTCAAACAGGGCTGGAACCTAGAAGCAGAAACTGATGCAGAGGCCATGGAGGAGTGCTGTTTACCAGCTTGTTCTGCATTGCTTGCTCAGCCTGTTTTCTGATACAACCCAAGACTACCAGTCTGGGGTTGGCCACCCACAATGGGCTGGACTCTCCCCCATCAATCACTAATTAAGAAAATACTCTATAGATCAGCCTATAGCATATTCTTGTGGAGACATTTTCTTTTCTTTTTTTTTAAACTTTTTTTTAATTGATTCTTTGGGAATTTCACATCATGCACTCCAATCTTACCCATTTCCCAGTTGCTCCATATCTGCTTTCACCCTCGTAGCATTCCCCAAAAGAAAACTTAAAAAAATAAGAAATAATAAAAAACAAATAAAATTATTAATTTTAAAAAACAAACAAAAATAAAAACAAACAAAAATCCCACTTCACTCCTCAGCCTTTCCTGCCTGTCCATTGCCTCTTCATTTATCTTAGTGGCACTGGGAGAGGCTGTGTATCATGCAGTAGATCCTTTGGTTCAGACAGTTTTATTTGCGAATGTTCATTATGTAATATGTTGTTGGTCAGGTTCAAGGCCTCCGGTTTCTGGTACCACATCAATACTAGAACCTTCCCTAAACTTTTCTCAGATATCCTGATGTTGACCAGAGTTATGGAGATCCTGCAGCTATGGTTCTGCAGCACCAACCCCTTCACTTCCTCTAGCAGGTCATAGCAGGTCATAGATGGAGTAAATGTTTGGGAGTGAAAACTCAAAGCCTTGGATGTGTGCCTGGGTAGTAGATGAATTGGTCAGTCCAGGCTTCTGGGACCACACCCTTCAAGTGAGGGGAGAAGCCAGCTCTCCCATGCCAGTAGTGAGGGGTGGGGCCGGCTTTCCCAGTTGCAGAGGCCAGCTCTTCTGTTCCAGGGTCATCTAGATCTGCTATCCCAGGGCCAGCAAGGCGTGAGGTTGGCTCTTGGATGGGGGTGGGGTGGTGCAACTCTCCCTGAACCAGTGATGAGGGGGCAGCTCATCATGGTCTAGGTACTTCAACACATGGTTCAATACATGGTTCACAAGGACCCCTGTGGTAACATAGGAAATGGACATCAACACATACCCCAACTGCATCAGGACCACAGACCCAGATAAAGCCACCAGCAACAGCTTGGGTCCTGGTGGCAGTGCAGGCCTCTCAGATTGGCGTGGGACCAGCAGCAACATGGTCCCCAGATTCTAACATGGCCCCAGGTGGCAGCCCAGACCCCAGACATCTGCATGGCCTTCAATGGCAACAGGAGCCACAGAAATCAACAGACCCTGGCTGCAACAGGGCCAAGGACCCAGACATGGACCTGGTTGCAGCTCAGACCCAGACATCACTATGGCCCAAGGTAGTAGCTCAGACCACCCTAATCTGTATGGCTCTGACAGCAATATGACTCTTGGGCAGTAACATGGCCTCAGATTTCGGCCCAGACCCCAGGCATCTGCACAAGGAGGCATTTTCTTAATCCAGATTTCCTCCTCTCAGATAACTGTAGCTTGTGTCGAGGTGACAGAAATCAGGCCAGCACAAATTCCTACTTTCTTAAAATTTAATTTTCATTCCCCAAATGATTTTGTCTTTTGTGTTTTTACTTATCCCTATAAATTTCCTTCATATTGAATATTTGTATATTCTATTTATGTTAGTTTCTTCATAATATTAAATTGTAATTTTAATTTGTAATTATAATTAAATTATAATTTTAAATATGGCAGCATTTTTTGATATTTTAGTGTTGGGGAATAATATTTTAAGGTGTGTTACTTTTGTTTATGTTGTATTTGTTTAACACTCTGAAGCTGTGTTACTCTGCCTGTCTAAAACATCCGATGGTCTAATAAAGAACTGAATGACCAATAGCAAGGCAGAAGAAAGAATAGGTGGGCTTGGCAGGCAGAGAGACTACATAGAAGGAGAAATCTGGGAGAGGGAAGAAGAAGGAGTAGCCAGAGAAGGAGGAGGACATCAGGGGCCAGCTACACAGCAAACCATGGAGTAAGAAATAATGAAAGGTACATGGAAACAGAGAAAGGTAAAAGCCCAAAGACAAAAATTAGACTGTATAATTTAAAGTTAAATAAAGCTGGCTTGCAACAAGTCAAGGTAAGGCTGGACAGTCATAAGTAAGAATAAACCTCCATGTGTGATTAATCTGGGAGCCGGGTGGTGGGCTCCTCAAGAGCTAAGAGTGAAAAACAACCAATAACACGTTATTGCCTTTGAAATCTGCTTGGTGCTTTTTTCTAAAGCTTCTTCCTTTAGTCATCTTTGTGTGAACACAAAATGCCTTCTGTTCTGCTGCATGGGAAGGAGGATGCTTTAGCTCAGCCAGGGTTTCATCTTCACAGCTCAAAGGCTGCTAAGCCATTGCTAGACTGATTATTCATATACTGAACTAGCCACGCCTCTCCTATTTTCTTGAGCCCACAATGGTTGAATCCTGGGCTTCTCAGATATCGTCTCTTTGACCCCTGAGAAGTGACATTTTGACCATGGCTTCTGAATCTGTAATTTTGGAGACTGTCACTTTTTTTCCCCTTTTGGTGATGGTTTTCTGCTCTCAAACATCTCTTCTTAGTATCAGATGTTCACCTGAAAAGTCCCTCTGTCTTTGACAAATTTTAAAGATCTTTTAGAAAATTCATGAGGACGTTAAAAACGGTGGTGGCACACGCCTTTAATCCCAGCACTTGGGAGGCAGAGGCAGGCAGCTCTCTGTGAGTTTGAGGCCAGCCTGGTCTCCAAAGCGAGTTCCAGGAAAGGCACAAAAAAAAAACAAAAAAAACAAAAAAAAAAAACCAACAAAACAAAACAAAACAAAAAAACCCTAATTTCATCAAACTCATACATAAATCAGGCATTCTTTGTTTCATATTTGTCCCCAATGTGCTTTAATACACAGGTTGTATTTTTTTTACCCCTGATAGTTACTATCTTTCAGGTATCTCATACTCTCTTCCACTCATACATTTCTCCAGTTTCCTTTCTGGTCATAGATATTTCTAGGCATGGTGTCTTACCTCTTTCTGTTGCACAATGTGCAAGGTTCCTATTTGACTTCAGTGATACCAAGAAAAATTAGATCTACTACTTTCTGTATCCTCTTTTGTTATTTTTCATGATTTGCATCGTTTTGCATGATTTGCATCCAATTTTTTTAGTGCAATATAACTGTAAGTTGTTATCATCATAAGAAAAACTGTACAGCTGACTAACTTTAATTCTTCCAAATAATGTTAGGCTCCGTGAATTATTTTGAGGAAGTGAGTTGTTTCCAGGCCTGGTATTGTAGCCTATAGTTAGCTAGCCTGTAGTTAGCTAGCTGGATGTGAGACACCTGGTTTCATACTTAATCATTGTCATCCTCTGAAAGCAATAAGTTTATTCCATAAGGATGCCATTGAGTCTTTTTACTTTGAAAGTTTGGGCATTTTCAAAGTAGGAGTCTTTTTTGTGTTTGGTGGTTTTGTATGTCTTTGAGCTAAAAATGGGTCTTCCTTCAGCTTATATACCCTCTTACATATTACGATTTCCCTTTACATTTATTTTACTATTTTTTGAAAAATTCAAGCATGAGTGCTTCATTTACATCCTTTTATCTCACCCTTTTCCTCTCCAATGTCTCCAGTGTTCCCCTCCCAATCCTTCACAACTTCATTACTTCTTCATCTTTAATTTTAATTATCATACACACATACATATGTGTATGTATCTGTATACATATACACATACTCAACTTGTATAGTGTTGTCCTATGTGTACATGTTTAAGACTGACACATCAGAAATGAATAACCTAACTAGTGGCTTTAACCTGGAGGAGACTGATTCTCCATCTCTTATCAGCTGTTAATTGCCTGTAGTTCATCATCTAGCAGAGGCACTTTGTGAGATTTTCATCATCCACGTGAGAATGTCAAGTGGTATTGTCATTGTATTGTCTTTTTTAGGTAAATATATTGTTGAGATTTCAAGTGTGAAGTGTGAAGCTCCCTGCCATTTCTAGAGGACACTATGTCCAGGTAGGCATTGTGGCCCTCTGGTTTTTATAATCTATCTGTCTTCTCTTGCCCATTGTTCCCCAAGCCTTAGCTATAGGAGTTGTGCTTTACATGTAACAGTTGGGTTGGACACACCAGCGTTACTTATTCTCTGAATGTGAATTTCTGTGATAGTCTTTACCTGCTACAAAAAGGATCTTCTTTGATAAAGGGCGAGAGCTACACTTATCTACAGATATAAGGCTAGACCTTTAGAGTACATTTGGGAGTCATTTCTGTTAAGGACAGTTGCAGTAATGAGTTCTGCTCTAGGGTGTAAACCTTATCACCATGGGTAGCTGGCTAGGTTTACAGTGTTGGGCACAATACTTAGAGTATCAGAATACCAAACACTACAAAATAAAGTGATTTTAGTAAACAATAATATGAAAGAAAACTGGAGTGGTAGTTTAAATGAGATTCACCCACATAGGCTCGTATGTTTTAATACTTGGTACCAGATTGGTGAAACTGTTTGGGAAGGATTAGGAGACATGGCATGATTGACAAGGTATGTATTGGTGGAAGGTTTGAGATTTCAAAAAACTAGTACCATCCCCAGTGTGTTTTTTGCATCCTGCTTGCAGTTTCAAATGTGAGAGCTCAGTTGTTCCTGCTGCCATGCCAAGCCCTTGCTCCACTATCATGAACTCTAATCAGTTTGGATCCATAAGCCTCAGTAAAAGCTTTCTTTTGCTAGTTGCCACAATCATAGCAATAGTAAAGTAACTAATACGACCAGATTTATGCCAGACTCCTGTTCTTCCTTCATTCACAGATTTATGGGACATTTTAAAAACTCCAATTATCTTCCCTATTTTTTCCTTTTTTGTGTAGTATGCAGGACCAAACTCAAGGTCTTGCTTATTCAAGACAAACACTCTACCACTAAGCTACATCCCATGCCTATATCATCTTCAGAATAAATCCTATTCCTCTTCTATTTTTCTCTGTTTCTTTGCAATGCTTCTTATGGTCAGTGGATATCCATATGCTAATACTCTATAGTATTTTTCTTGGTTTTATGTCAGCCCTATATTCCTCCATTTGCTCTCCCTCTCCTTGAAAAGTAACCCATTTGAACTCTTGATGGCCGCTCCGGTATATTCCAGATCCAGGCATCTCCTTTTCTTACATCTGGGAACTATCTACTCACTCAGAAGTCAGAAACTCCATTACTGAGCACGAGTTTAGGGACCCAAACCCAAGGACAGAATCCATTAATCCTCAGCCATTAGCTGATGGAACACGTTGCACATCATTATTAGTGTTCCAAATAGCATCACAAACTTGGCCCTTGCAGTAGACTGTAATTTTCTATATAGAATGTTGAGAACAAAATGGGTGTAGAACATAAGACAACTGGACAAGTCATAAGGTATTAACTTCTGCAATTTTAATGGACAGAGGACTAGCTACATTATAACATCACTTGTAAGAGATGCTGAGAGTTTTGGGCAATGCTGCCTGTGGCTGCCTCTGGTGAGAACTATTTGATAATATAGTTTGTACTGGTGTCAGGCAGCCAGAGGGCTCCTCTCACTTGTCAGTTTCTCTAATAAAGGGAGAAGAGAACACACACTGCATTTCTGTATTGACTTTTCAGGAAGTACTGCAGACCTGCAGGTGCCAATCTGTAAATGTTTTGAAAAGGAGGACAGAGACTCTTTCATATCACTGCTTTAATGTATTCACACCAATATCACCCAAGCAAATAGGACAGACCTTTTATTACACACCTTTATACGGTTTGTGGGAAAAGTTGGAGATGCTTATCATGACTGATATAAGACTTGTTTCTATGGATGCTTGATTTATAAAGATTTATTCCATAACAATTATATGATTTTAAAAAATTGAACTATTCTTCCTTGTCAAGAAACTGGCAATCTTTTTTTTGTCCATCATAAGATTTGTCTCTGAAATGCCTCTTTGTAATATTCCCATCATTAGGGTAATACATATTTAATGAAAACTGGTAATAAATAACAATTCAAAGCCCGTTTCTAGGCATTGACTGATGTACATATTGTTTTGTCTGCTGTGTTTAATGGCCATGTCTTACTTTTTTCAAGCTTTCCAGTAGCACCCGCTGAGGAGTAAATGAGAGCTGACCTGTTTGGAAATCTTTTTCCTCCAATAAAATTTTCATCCTGTTACATTCGCAGGTGAGAAGGGATTTGGCACACACATGGCCATTCATTTGCAAATACAAAGTCACGCACTTGAAAGCCTGTTCACTCTGAGGAGAGCAGTCTATCACACAAGATCAAGGGTACTTTTTATAGACTCACAAACATCTCTCTTTATGTACATACATAAAAGGGTTGATAAGAATAGAATTTCTCTCACTGGGAAATGTCCCTTAAGTATAAATACCCTGTTCTATGAAATTTATTGATCATAAAGAGGAAATGTTCTTGCCAAAGTGCTCCAAAGCGACTTGGCCTTCATTAAAATACAACAAGTGCACGGCTCCGTGCTGTTGAGAATCTCTCTTGTGTGTTCTTCAGGAAAAAAACAGTTCTGACAAGTTCTTAATGCAAAATTTGTTCCATTTTTATATCTCTTACAGATAGTCACTTGGATGGACCAAGAGCTACTAAACCTCAGAGGGGAGGGATGGGCTTTGCTCAGGGTTTCAGTCTGCCTACCCGTGGGCTAAAGCAAGCTTAGCAGCAATCCACTGATCACACATACTGGGCTGCCTTTGGGCCAGAGCCCCAGGTCAGTAGTCAGTCTAACCACGTTCCCACAGTAGAAATGGCTCAGTTCTTGCCTGTTGTCTGACTGAAGTCCCATTCCCATTCCTTCTAATGGTCCCTTTTCTCTTAAAGTGACAGAGTGTGTGCTCAAACTTGCAGCTGTTGGATACCAGTTTCTTCTCCTTTACTGATGACTTCTCTGAAATTAAATAAGTGTCAAATGAAACATCAGTTTCCATGTTCAAGAAAGACAAAGAATAGTAGAACTGTAAATTAAAACCCTTGTTGCTGAACTTTGTGTAAATTAAATGCGATGAATGGTCACTTATATATGTGATTTGAACAGCATTGCCTTAAATCCTAAGTTATCTGAGATCTAAGGGGAATTTCCTACTTTCCTACATCATCAAAGATGAAGCAGATAAGCAGATTTTGTCTTTCCAGGAGATGTTCTTATCCTTAACTCTTCATCTGTATTTAGATAAGGAACACTCTTTCATGAGTTTGAAGGTGAATATTATTATTATTACCAGATTATTTCATGAAATTGTATCCAGTCGTGAGTTAATAACTCTCTTTGGTCTTTCTCTAACTACTCACTACTCACCTATTTCACTACTTTTACATCTTTGATATGAAAATATTTATTTAACACCTCACATATAGTCATTTTCCATTTTCAACTAATCTTTTAGTCAATTAAAAATCAATAATTCACGTTCACTGTTAGCACATGCATCCTCACACACTGAGGCTGCAGTGAATTCAGAGAAGATACTGCATTGATGTGGTTTTTGATGGACATGCCACCATATGACTGCAGTCAGACTATAGCACTCCCCTCTTTAAATTATGAATCATGTTGTCATGTTGGACGTTTCTGATGTCAGACCTGTTCACCTGCCCATATGATTAACAAAACAGTGACTGAGGTTCTGGAGAAATGGCTTTGTGGTTAAAAGTCCTTGATTTCTCAAAAAAGACCTGAGTTCTGTTTCCAGGCCCCAGGCTCAATGGTTCATAATGGCCCATAATTGTACTTCTAGGGGATTGAACCTCTTCTGAGGTTGTGTGTGTGTGTGTGTGTGTGTGTGTGTGTACACATACATTCATACATATACACATATATGTACACATATATATGCACATTCTCAAGCACACACATATAAATCCAATAAATAAATTTTAAAAAAGGAAGTGATTGAAAAGTTAGGAACTGAGGCTCAAATGCTATCTAGGTTTTAGGGTTTTAATATTTTCAAATTTTTATATTTGCAATTAGTTTATGTGGATTGACTATGAAAGCATATTTGCAAATTTAGTAAGAAGAAGATGTAAGCATTGCAGCTTGGATGGAAAGGTATCCTGGCATTTGGGTGTCAAGGAATACCACAAAGTCATTGTAAGCATAGCAGCTTGCAGCTGTGCGCCGGGAAAGGTTTCCCCGCTGTAACAACTTTGCCCAGGCATAGGAGCCGCATCCCCCGACTCCTCACCCCCCCCCCCCCCCCCCCCCCCCCCCCCCCCCGCCCACTGCGCCCTGGTGTAACAACTCTCTGCTCTGCTAGGGGAAAGTTTCCCCAGCGTTCCCCAGCGAAGAGTTAAGGTTCTGCTCAGCTCTGCTCCTTCCAAAGAAGGTTGTCACCCAAGAGGTTTGTAGAGGATGGCTGCCTCTAGGGCGAGGGCAAACTGAACAGGGTACAGAGTTCACATAGGGTTCCTTGGGGTGGAGAAGAACTTTCCAGGGTGGCTAGGGATTGACGGGCTTTTGTGCTCAGGGATTGGTAGGATTTAGTGCTCAGGAGGCACAGGGAATGATGGGATTCCCTGCTCAGGGACTGGTGGGATTTCAATCCTTGCTCTCAAGTCAGGGTCAGGGTGTTTTCTCCTGCCCCTTTTTACTCTACAGAAGGCTTGACATTTGTTAATTTTCTTTGCTTAGAATGTGAAATGTAAAAACAAAAAACAATGTAAATTCAGTTACACTGGAAGTGAAGACAGACTCTTGTTTGAAAAATTATGTATTTTTTAAAGACATACACTAGAAAAGATCAATTCAAGCAGTTTGAAGATAGAATTATTGAGATTTTGAGATTCCAAGGTAGTTTTCTTAAGATCCTTAGAAATTCTCCCATCTTGATGGAAATTAATTTAACTACTCAATCTCACTCAACATCATAAATAACAATAATTCTCACTGTTTAGGGTATTATTCTGATAAACCATTTTACAGATATTGCTAAATTCAACTCACACCTAGAATACAAAATTATGCCTGTTTAAATGTATGTTATAATAAAGTATAATTCTGTGTAATAGACTAACAGTGAGTGGCATATTAAAGTTATCTTATAGGTAAATACAATAAAATTAAGCACAAAATAAGTAATTCCATTTTGTCAAGTCCTAACTTGAGCAGGATTTTCCTATCTGTCCTTTGAACACATCTTAGTTGCACTTACATAACATGCATCTTTCCCACTGTTGCTAATTCTTCTTGTGACTTTCCTCATGAGATCTTGACACCTGATCTACATTTGGAGAACAAGAACATTTGAACCTGACCTGTGAACATTTAGGCTTATTCACTTATGAAGAAGTTGTCATGATTCTGGTCAGAAACTACATCTCCCCAGCCTGTGATATCACATACAATTTTAAACAATCTGAGGTAAGCAATATAGAGGAAAGAACAGAGCACTATCCAACTTGTAATCATCACCTGAGATAGTAGTAACTGTCTTAAGTGGTAAAAAATTACTGGCAGTGCTTTCTGGAGCCATTAGGCGCTCCCTGCACCCCAGAGTGCTGTGAGCCATAAAAGCAGAGTGGAGATAAACACACCCTGGGGTGTCATAAGTCGTGAAGCACAGATGTGTTCACCCCTATTATGATAACCATTGCTTAGAGAAATGCTGGTTTTAGTGGAAGAAGACAAAGAAGAAAAATGCATTTTTTTTCTATTTCAGTAAAGATCTAACTTTTAATCTTCCATTAAAATATATATGGGGCAACAGAACTAGGAAATTTTACATAGGTGTACCTATCTTTTTAGTTATTCTTTCCAATTTTTCAAAGTGAAATTCAGAGAACTGAATAAAACACACCAAAATTTTATCCTCAGCATAAGGACTTAAAAAGTTATTTACCAAGTAAGTATTGTGAGGCTTTAGTTACCTTCCACTTACAGACGGATGATGAAGAAACATTTCTTTGTTACTTTCAATATGGAATAGGCAAACGTAAAACTAGAGCTCCAGAAAGTTTTACTTCTCAGTGTGGTATGTCATCAGATGGCATTACAATACGTTAGTTTTTTCTTTTGTACTTGTTTTACTTTTTTTTTAAATTTTATTTTATAATTTAATTTAATTTTACATATCAGCCATGGATTCCCGCCCCCCTCCGCCTTCCCCCCAGACCACCCCCCATTCCCATCTCCTCCATGGCAAAGACTCCCCTGAGGATTGAGTTCAACTTGGTAGATTCAGTCCAGGCAGGTCCAGTCCCCTCCTCCCAGGCTGAGTTTTTGTAATTGTAACTGCTATGAGTACAAGTTCTGATACTGGCTCAGTATCTAAAGGAAACCTGAAAGCTAGTAACTTCTACTCCTTGGCAGTTCTTGGAATGTTCTGATGTTGAAATAGGTTTCTTCAAGTAGTGCCTATTAGAATGTTTTCCTGCCTCTCCATGCTCCCTTCATTTACTCTTGGTTTCACTCACTGTGGATTGTAATATTTATGCAGATGGAAATAACTTCAGCAGATGTAGCCATAGATTTTAGCTGATGGAAATGGCAGTGACTAGATACCACTTAAACAGCTGTCCAGAGGACCAGAGAGAGCCACAGAAGTGGAGAGCACCCTAATGACCACCACACAGGGATGGGGAGAATGGTTTAAAATACCCAGAAACTTGTTATTCTTCTCCATAATGTTCTTAGATGAAAACATGTTGCCTCCAACTTACATGGCAAATGTTTTTTTATGACCAACAAATTTAAGAATAGCATGTTAGAATGATTTACCATGAACCTTCTGAAACCATATTAGACATTGTTTTCATGAGTGTTGTGCTGTGTTGTTTATGCATTATTGAATCCTATGGATTCACTGATATAAGAAAGGCACAGTGAAACCATGGATCTAGACCACCCCATAGGTAGGAAGTTTATTTAGGGAAAGAAACTGCTGGGCTATGTCCAGCAGCAACCTGCTGGAAAAGTCTTGGAAGTTTTATGGGGTCAGGAAGTGGTGGGAAGAGGGGTGCAGGTCGGGCCAGCCCTGAATCATATGGGCCTTATCTGTTGCATGATGTTTATTTAGGTTTATTGGTAACTAGATGCTCCTTACCTGAGGTAGTTGGCCATTTCAGGGGCATTAAGTAATAATGGTTTTTCCTGACAAACAAAATTGCTTCATGATATTACTGAGGAATACTGAGTTTAGGCATCACTTACCAGGTCAGAGTCCTGCCGGAGCTGAGCCCAGAGTGGACATTACCAGCAACACTGACATTTTGGGGGCCTACTTTGGACCTAACAATCAGAATCTCAAAAGACTGTAACTCCAAAATCATTTAGAACTAGAATTCTAGGACACAAAATTTATTTTTACTCTTTCTTTGCTTTTGTTTTTTCCTTCATTTGTCTTGTATTTTCTTGCCCACCCCTAGCTTCTCCCTACCTACCTGCTGGGAGTTTAACTATTGGTCTCACATATGCTAGGCCAACAGTTACTACTGAGTCATGTCACTGCTTAACCTTTGTAGGTTTTTAGAACTGTAGAAAATAAAGAGAAGTGTTCAAATTAATTAAAAAATAGACAAACAGTGAGTGATTTATGAACTCATTCCATGAATTAAGAAAGAGACCTTCCATTAGAAGGATCAATGAAGATGTCTTATTGGATTGAACGTAAGTATGACGATGAAAATACGTTTTCCCTTCATAGCTTTAGCATGCTTCCACTAACAACCAATATAAAGACAAACAAACAAACACCTGACAAGTTTTCTTAGATTCAAGGAGAAACAAGGTCATAGTGCAAAAATAAAATAAAAACTGCGCTCAAGGGCTGAGGTGATGTCTCAGTCACTAAAATGTTGCTGCATAAAAAGTGTCATGGTGTGCTTCTATAACCCCAGTCCTATGAGGGTGAAGACAGGAGTATCCCTGGAACACAATGACTAACCAGTCCACTTAAACGATAAGATCCAGGTTCAGTGAGAGACCCTGACTCAAAAGATAAGGATCAGTTGAAGAAGACACTTAGTGGTTGATCTTTGGTCTCCACACACAGGCACATGCACACAATCACACTAAACACAAATACACAAGTGTTGTAACTGTCCTTCCAACCAAGCAACTGGCATCTTGGGACATTCAGCTCTGCTCCCGTGCACAAAATCATCCCTGCAGAGTTTGTGGGCAGTTTAATACCCCCAGGGGTATCCAACTGCTCCTTATCATCTGGCAAATCTGAAGGTAGCCTGAGGGAGGGGCTAGAGTACACAAACAGACTCACAGAGACCCGAAGATGTACACATATGCAAAATGGAAGAAAAGAGATCCATTTATGTGGTTATGAAGAAGCCTTCATCGCTGCTGGGTAAGGTTTTCAATTATGGCTTGTTAGGCAGGGAGCACCCATACCCCTTAATATAATAATACCTCACCTATGCTCTGTAAGCCGTAAGCAAGCCCTATAAACTCATTAGTTTTGCAAAATGCACTTTGATGGAATCATGTCTTGGTTTCCTGTTGGATCCCTAGGAGAAAGGGTAGGTGTTATTTAAGTCTCCCTCATGGGGAGAAATTTTTGCAATAAAAACCCCACCACCGCCACCATCACCACCACCCCACAAATGGAAACAGCGAGAAGATATACGTGGATCACAACATACAACACCACAGATTCTTGAACAGAGATCTCTGTAAAACCTGAACAGCAGCTGATGAATTGCTGCAGGCTCAGGGTGTTTGAAAGTTGTCAAATATTGTTTTATATAATTATAGTATAATATCAAAAATAAAAGGAAAAAAATTTAAAGGTATTGTATGAGTAGAGACAGGTAGTCATAGGAGGTCTACATTTTTGTGTTTTGTCTTTAGGATTTCAACCAGCTTCTCACACTAAATGACAGAGAAGGATTCTCTCATGCTTCCAGTACAGAAAAAAATGAAGGAACGATTTTAAGACATGAATAAAATGATATTGGGGGCTGGAGACATGGAGAGAACCTGGATATGATTCGTAGCTCCTGCTTTGCAGCTCACAAACACTTAATACTCCAGTTTCAGGGTATCTCACTCTCTATTCTGTTACTAGCATATGCTGTGTACATATTGTACACTTATATACATGCCCGCAAAACAGATAGATATAAAATCAAATTAAAAAATCTTTAAAAAATTATGTTAGCACTAGAAAACAAATTGGTTTGCTCTGTTCCCTAGGGAGACCACCTCTCCTAATCCCAGCTTCTCTCAGTTGCCTGTAGTTCATTGTATAGAGTTGAGGCCTTCTGGGCTTTTTGCCATCCAGTTTGGGATATTCACTGGTATCATCCTTGACCCCAGGATCAGTCCTAAAAACACACCTACAAGTAGCATTATACAGACTGAGCAGGTTTTATTTAGAAGTATATATATGCATGCAATAACAATTAGTGAAAAAAGAGCCCATGAGTTTGAAGGGGAGCAGGGCAATATACAATGGAGGTTTATGAAGGAGGAAAGGATGGGAGAAAAGTTATTATGCTATAATCTCAAAAATAAAAATAATTATATTAGGCCCCAAATGGTAGAACTACCAAGGGATTTCTAATTGGAGATTTCAACACCCTTCCATCAGAAACGGAAAGCTCTAACAGGCAGAAAAGCATTAAGGACATAATTGAATTCAACACTGAATTGTGGAGAATGTACATGTATAGATTATTCAACAACAGTAGGTTGTGTATTCTTTTCAAGCTCACTTGGGAGACTCATCATGATAGATTAAATATAAAGCCATAAAACCTAAGCTTAATCTTACAATATCTATTCTCAGATCACAGAAGAAATAACAAAAGGATAACTGGAAAATATTCAAATTCATGAAGATTGAACAACACATTCTAAATAATATTCAAGTCAAATAAGAAATTGAGTCAATAATCAATTTCCTTCCCAAATAGACAACAGCATTTGTCCAACATAGGCTCACTATTGAATTCCATCAAACACTTGGGGGAAAGAAGTTTGTCAGTTCTCAGCAATCTCTTTCCAGACACAGAATCAGAGGGTATAATTCCTAGTATTCTGTTAGTTTAATATTACTTTAATTGCAAAAACTTTATAACCAAATCATTCCAAACATCAATATGCTGGACACAGAATCCAACAATACATAAAAAGAAATACATAGCTTAACCACATGGGACTTATCCTGAGCATGTAAGGCTATTTCAACATTAGTAAACAAATGTAATCTATCACTTCAATAACTATAAGCAGAAAAGTCACATGATCATACACATAAAAATAGAAAAAGTCACTAATGAAATCAAATACCCACTTATAACTAAAAACTCTCACTAAATTAGGAATAGTAGGGGCTTCCTTGACTTCATGGAAAATATCTACAAAAGCCTCCAACTAACACCTTACACACTCACAAAAAACCAGAAACTCCCCAGTAAGACTAAGAAGATCAAGGGTACCCCATGTCACGTCATTTTACCAGTATACTGAATGGCATTGTTAATTCAGTAGCACAAGAAATGTACATCAAAGCAGGCCAACTGATAGGATTCTGACCAAAAGTTGGGTCCAAATGAGGATATATCTTAGATGGCTGGGTGAAAATGTTTTATAGCTCCTGGATTAGGAGGCTTTCCCCATTCTTCACTTGAAACAGTCCTATTATCCATTTTCTCAGGAAAATATTAAATGATAAATTTTATCATTGGGTGCCTACATCCTTTCTACTCCATTAAATTTACCATTTTTGCCGACCTGCATGTTTATGAAGTCAGATGGCCAGGTACATAAAGCCTTAATATTTCTTACTCAAATTGTCCATTCTTCACTGCTCTTCTTTAGCCATCAACACCAAGGAGGAGAGAATAATACATAAAGTAAAAAAACAAAATGTCCAGCCAGCATCTAAATGCTGCAAACTGTGTTCTGTGCCCTGGTGTTGAAAGTCTGAAAATGATAGGCTCAACCTTAACCCAAGCGGTTGAAGGCTGCTGAGGAGTCTCTCCACAGAGGACAAGCAGCTGTGGAGTCTCCCCACAGAGGACAAGCTGCTGAGGAGTCTCCCCACAGAGGACAAGCTGCTGAGGAGTCTCCCCACAGAGGACAAGCTGCTGAGGAGTCTCTCCACAGAGGACAAGCAGCTGTGGAGGGGAAGCAGAGAATCTGAGCACCTTCTCTTAATTTCATTGATGTTTAAGTGGACTGTCTTGAGAAATACTGGTGGGAGGGTTCTTTTGCTTCTTCTTTGGTAAAAGGCTCGTTTTAAGACATGTTTTGTCTTTACCATATGAATTTGTAGATTTTCTTTGTGAATTTTGGATGTCATTTCTTGCTGCAGTAGAGTAAATGTGGTGTCTCAAATACAACTTGATTTGGAAAAAGGAATTGTACAGATGTAATTAAATTAAATATTTCAAGATGAGATAAAACTGGATTAGAGCCGGGCGGTGGTGGCGCACGCCTTTAATCCCAGCACTTGGGAGGCAGAGGCAGGCGGATCTCTGTGAGTTGGAGGCCAGCCTGGTCTCCCAAGCGAGTTCCAGGAAAGGCGCAAAGCTACGCAGAGAAACCCTGTCTCGAAAAAAAACCAAAAAAAAAAAAAACCAAAAAAAAAAAACCTGGATTAGAGCTGGCCTTGTCAGATAAAGGAAAATGTGACAATTGGAACAAAGATCAGAGTGATGAATCCAGAAGCTAACAGAACTTGGACCACTGAACACCTCGTGAGGAGAAAGATTCTCCCCTAGAGTATTTTTAAAACTTTTCATTTTTCTTTTTACTTATTTGTTCAAATTTCTTACATGCATAAAAATGTTTTTTGATCATTGTCTAACCCTCCCTCCCCCAAACTATCTATCACAACTTCCGTTTGCTTTCATATCCTTCTTTTTATTTAGTTGTTTGCTTTGTTGTTTATTTATTGATTGAGTTTTCACCTGCTGTGTCCAGATAGTCTGCTCATGTGCACACAATTATTGGGCCATCTAATGGGGCATGCAGAACCCACTGGTAGCCACACCTCTAAATAAAAGTGACTCTCCCTTCTCCAGCCACCATCAACTGCCAAAATTTATTTATCTATGTTTTGCCAAAGTATTTGATGTCATCTGTAATAGGGCTTTCCCATCTCGTTGAAATAAGCAGCAAAGAGAAATGGCATGGAGATTTTCACTTCCTCACTTATGTGTTCTAAGAGCCACATTGTTCACTAACATAGGGTACTTCAGTTCAAAATCCTTCTTTAAAAGTTTAATTAAAATATGATTGTATTTCCCCCCCTCCATGTCATAATTTTTCTATGTTTACCCTCCCCAATTCATGGCTTTCTTTTCTTTAACCAATGTTGTTACATATACATATAAATGAATAAATGGAGACATGCAACCTGCTCATTCCATTCAATATGCCTGCATGAATATGTTTCTATTGCTGACTACTCAATATTGGGTAACTAATCATAGGGCTCACACCTAGGGGATAAGAATTCTCCTTATTTTAGAAGTTAATTAGCTGTAGATTTTTATCTATGGGTGAAGTCTCATGATTTTCCCAATCAATATTGGAATGACAACAATTGCTGAATTTCTTCAGCTCTTGTTTAGGTAGCTGTCTTGATATTTCATAGATACAGCTTTGCTGTCATCTAGAAGACACAATCTCATAGCACACTTTTGGTCTCCTGGCTCTTAAATCATTTATCCTCCTTTTCTGTGATGTTCCCTGAAACTTGGATCCAGGAGTCATATTGTAGACAGGTCATTTGAGGTTGAACAGCCCATAGTCTGTTGTTTTCTGTATTTTGAATAGTAAATTCTGTAGTAGTCTCCTTCCACAGCAAAAAGACACTTCTTTGATGAGGGGTGAGATCTACAGGTATCTGACGGTATAAAGAATGTAGTATAATTTAAAATAGGGTGTGGTGATATCTCCCACAGTAGTCTTTTTGTTCAGTATTACTTTAGCTATCCTTTGTCTTTCATGCTTTTATATAAATTTTTAGTCTTTTTATGTTTGTGATGCAAAGCCCCTGTGCTTTGGGATTGCACTGACTCTATTTTGGTAGAATGGTCATTTTGCACTAATCCTGTCAAACCATGAATAGAGAAACTCCATCTTCTGTTGACTTCTTTAATTAATTCAGTGTCTTAAAGTTTTGATTATAGAGGTCCTTTGTTTTCTTGGTTAGGCTTATCACAGGTAATTTACTACTTTGTGGCTATGGTGAACGGGATTTTTCCCTGATTTCGTTTTCAGTATGTTGTTCATTGGCATATAAGACAGCTGTTGATTTTTTTGTATGATAAATTTTATCCCTCCATATTGCTGTAAGTATTTATCAGATCTAGAGGTTTTTGTATTTTTGGTGGATCTTTAGAGTTTCTTATGTATAGAATCATGTCATCTCCAGAATGGGATCCTTAGACTTCTTTTTCTGTTTCTATCCTTGTTTCCTTGCATCTACATTGATTTTATTCTTTCAGGTGTTATAAGTGCAAGTGAACAAATTGGATGGTGTTCTTATGAGAAGACCACATAGCAACACAGATATGCATATGAACAATGCCATGTGATGACAGAGATAGCTGGTAGAATTCAATCTACAAGCCAAGAAATGCTGGTAATGATTAGAAGCTAGGAGAGTGTCAAGGGATGGGGAGTCTTGGCTCTTCTCAAGAGCCTTCAGCAAGAGTGAAGTTCTTCCAAAAACTTTTTTTCAACTTCTGGGCTCTAAACTATAATAGAACAAGTTTAAGTTATATCGCCAAGTTTCTAATGATTTGTCATCATAAATTAAACTAATGTAGTCACACATATGCTTCAAATCATTATAATCCGTAGTGCCACTCTTTCTTCAACTCTTGTATCTTTTGCTATTTTACTTTATTTGGAAAAACCAGCATGGTTTGATTCAGTATATATGCCTAGACTATAAGTGCATATATGTGTATATATATATATATATATATATATATATATATGTTGTTCTTAAATAAAAATTGTATAACAATGTGTTATATTTCACTATGCAAATGCCCTTCAAACTATTTTCCAGAATAACATGTTAACCAGAATCCTGCTTCCAAGACATGCATTAATGTGAGACTCATGTTTTCCAAATATTTTCCAACAGAAGCTAATTAAGCATTTATTTATTCAATATTCAACAAAATTATATTGTACTTTCATATTCCATTTAGTGTCTTTCAACCAATAAGCTAATTCAATAATATCTCACTTTAATAACAAGACTTATTGCTTAGGAATAGTAGAAAATTTCAAAGAATTCATTTGAAAGGCCTTAGAACATTTTTCAAAGGTTTGCTGATAAGGATTTTCAGTATATACATTTTTTTTTGTTTTTATATTAACACCTTCATGGCTATGGCCACATCTAGGAGGACCAAGCAAAATCTATTACCAGCAGACTTCCAGGAACATGACCTAAAAGCTAACAATAGTATTCCTGCATTCTTAACTAATGTTTATGTATTGGGTTATCTTCTAGGCAGTAATCTCTTCTATTTTAAGGACACAAACTCAGTTAACTCTGCTCTACAGATTTATTTTAGGATTTCCTTTAATAAATGAGTTAACATTTATTTAGTGGCTCTTGATTTAAAGCCATTGCTCTTGCTACTTGAGAATATGAAGACAGATAAGGCATGAAATTCCATGTAATAACTCAAAAGTTAATCCTCGACATCATTGATACACCTGCCTTTTACCCCTCACTTACTGACACTTTATTACTTAACAAATACTTAGTGAGTTCCCCTATGTGTCAGACCTTACCCAAGGCACTGAGAATGCAAGCACTGTTGTGCTTACCCCTTCAAAGAAGAATGTTAAGGAGGAGACTTGTTTTCTAAAGTTTGCAGGGGATTGATGGAAAACAAGCATGGAAGCAATGGAGTAGATAAAATTAGTTTTTGAAATGCTATGGAAAATAAAATAGTAAGATGGAGGTTGATGGTTATATGGTTAGGCAGAAGAAGTAAAGGTCAGATTGAACTGATGTTAATGAGGATACGATAATCAAACATTTAATTACATGCCAAAATTTACCTTGAATTGCTTGTTAAATTTTCATTTATATGCAGTCAATACTGAGTAAGCATTAACAAGTTGGAAGCTTCATGAGGAGGCAGCACAAACCTTGGTGTTTTCTGTGAGAAAAAGAAAAGCTTAAAAGTTTTGGGAGCATGTACTCTGCAGCAACTCTGACCTGGCAGCGCAGTGGAGAGAATCTCTAACTTGAGGGCTTTCTGCATGTATTCATTACCCTGCAACAACACTGACCTAGCAGCTCTGTTGTGAGAACATCTAACTTGAGGGCTTTTTGAGGTTAGCACTTACACTTATTACCTTGCAAAGGTTTCCAATCATCTTGTGGTTAGAAGATCACAAAACAGAGTCTAAGACATAAATTGACCCTTAAAAAGAAAATAAAGAATCTCTAGAGGGTAGAATATGAGGTATAATTAGGAGAGATTTTGAGGGCAATGCTTTGTTTTCTTTTAGTAACTAGTTAAGGCATCAGGTTATCTCAGATGGATGAATCAATGTCTAAATGACAGTTATCTACTCCCTTGCAGTGTTCAGATTATACAGAAAGGCTCCTTGGCTGTCCCAAGACTTGTATCAGTCTAAATTTTATAATATCAATGTAATACCAAGATCTCTTCCACTGGAGGTTTAAGCTCTGAAACAAATGCTTAATTATTGTCAATGAATACATAACATCAGTTGGAGATGTAGTTTATTCTGTCACAGAGGTGATATCTCAGGACCACTCTTGCTGGCAACTATCAAGGATGCTGATGTTTTATAATATTTAAGAGGGGCTGAACAGTCATTAGACAGAATTCCTCAAGCTAAAGGTGAGGCAAGGGATTGTGTTGCCAGAAAAATATTACAAGTATCTTCTAGAGATCTCATATGAAAAACATGGTCCTTAACACACTTCTAAGAATTTTTGGCATTTTTTTAAACTTTAAATTGATTCTTTGTGGATTTCATATCATGCATCCTGATCCTGTTCAATTCCCTGTCCCCCTTCACATCTCCCTCCAGCCCCTGCAACTCCCCTTCATAATAAAATAAAATAAAAATTAAAAGAAAAAAATCTCATCCTGGAAGTTGTAGGGTGACACAGTGAGTTACACAGTATACCCTTTAGTCCACACACCCTTACTTGAAGGTGTTCATTGCAATGAGTCATTAGTCTGGTTTGAGGCCTCTGGCTTCTGTTACACTCTTAATACTGGGCCCTCACTGGAACTCCTCTTGGATATCCTGTTGTTGCCAGGTGTCATGGAGTATGGAGCCTCTTAGATCAGACACAAAGTGGACAAATTCTATGAAAATATCAAATTTTATTATTTTTCACAGATTAACAATATTAAATCTATGCAAACTGTTCTGCAATAACTTGAGCAATTATCAAAGATTATACAGTCATGTTTAGCAAAAGAACAAAAACAAACAAAACAAAAACTGAGACATGCTTTATTCATTCTTTGCTTACCACTAAAAATGGAGAAAAGCAGGAAGTAATCAGTGGATAATAACTAAAGTCCTGTGTAGGAAAGTTTTTTTTTGTTGTTGTTGTTACTATTTCTATTACTAACTTAAGAGAATAAATGGAATTTCAATTTCAGTGAAGTAACTTGGAATGTCCCGGATTTGTCACTTAAAATTCTATTGTGTGATAAATAATTAAGCTTATTTAGAGTGAAAGCTAAATTTTATCTTTGTAGCTGGAGTTTTCTCTCTGGGTCCCGCCAATCCCCGGCAGTCCCTTAGCCCACTTATAAAATAAACATACAGACACTTATATTATTTAAACTGCTTGGCCATTAGCTCAGGCCTATCATTGTCTAGCTCTTACTCTTATATTTAGCCCATTTCTATTGATCTATACTTTGCCACGTGGCTCGTGGCTTACTGGTACCTTGCATCTTTCTTGTCCTGGTGGCTTCAGGCAGTCTCCCCTCTGTCTTCCTGTTCCCTCAATTCTCCTCTCTGTTAGTCCCACCTATACTTCCTGTCTGGCTACTGGCTAATCAGTGTTTTATTTATACAGAGCGATATCCACAGCATATCTTCAGCTATGATCTCTGACTTCCTGATATGTCATGTCTAGTGATATTTTTTCAGACATGGCATCTTTGTTGACTGGACAGGTTAGTAATATGATTTACGATGGGCTTTGGGTGGGTCATCTTAACTTCCATCTCTAGATTAACACTATGGGCCCACACTTAGAAAGACTGATTGATAGGTGCTTATGCTGCAGTGAAGTTCCAGGCCTAAGGGGAGTTTTCTGCTGTGCTTCCTGTGTATCTTAGCCCACATCCTGTTCTCTCTCTATGTGTGGACACACTGTGCTCAGGAAGAGGCAATGCTGCCCATGTCTTCATGGAAGGAGGACAACCGGACTTCCCCTTACCTGGTGAGGTGAAGTCTAGTTGTCCTCCTTTACTCTGCCTCAGGTGATTTTTTACACCAGCTGATTAAAATCGACTCATTTCCTCTAATAAGCAACAACCTAAGTCTTAGCATAACAACTTTCAGTGACATGACTACAAGGTCTTCTATAGAATTGCTAACAGGAAGCTGGTAAAGGGCATTCTTCCAGCTTGCAATTAGTGTCATAATTAAAGCCTCTTATACAAGGCATTCCTCAGATACCTAATAAACTAATAGTAAAACAGTTGGAAAAATAATAACATTGGTGGAAATATTAAGGCATCTCCACCTAGTTAAAAGGCTGGTTTATTTTGTAGGGTAACTTACAAGTAAAGGGATGGGTTACAGGGTCCAGGAGAGGTGAAGTACAGTCCAGCAGTGTTTTCTGGAGAACTCTGCTCCGTCTACATCCAGCATCCAGGATCCAGGAACCAATAGACCAGCACATCCGGATCTCGGGTCTCAAGGGCTCCTGTCTCAGTCCCACCTAGTAGGCGTGACAGTTACCTTACCAGAAGCCTCAGTGGGGTAGTACTTCCAGGTCAAAGCTGGAACAGCTACCCACTACATAATAAGAGAAACAAATTTGCATACTCATGTGCTCATATATGAGATAATAAATTGTGTGTATGCACATATTTTATGAAATTATTTGTGCTTGTTTCAAGTTTCTTTTCTTCTCTTCTGACTACAGAACTCCTCTTTCCCACAAGCTGATTTCCTTTTCATACTAAACCCCTACTCCCAGAGTAGTCATAGATCTAGATGTGGCTACTCACAGGTCTTCTCAAGGCTCTACCCTTCCGAATATAAAGATTGTTTCACATGGCCAAATTAGTCCAGTCAAGTTTTCTTCTGAGTACCTTATGCTTGAGGAAACGTCTTGGGTCTTCGGCTGCTCTAAGAAGAGTGCATGTACTAGGCCCCTGTGCATCTGTTCTTCAGTGTGAAGAATGGGTCCTGTTTAGAATGAAGGCCACAAATTGCAAACAAATGTCAAGAAGCTGAGGCAGACTCAATGATATAATTTATTTTCTCAGTCTGAGGTTGAACCTGTTATACTTTATAAATATCTTAGGCTACCTTCTGTTCTCATTTTGAATTTTGTTAGAATAGATTCAGGGGCTTTCTTTCCCCTGTCACAAACACTCCATCAGCAGTATTATTGATAATCATTAAGCAAACCCTCAAAAACATGAACTGCATGCATACATATATAAATGAGTAGATAATTAAGAAATCTGAGAGTAACACACAGAATCATAAGTCTGAGTATCAAAGAACTGACCCCGCCTGGAGCTAACAGCCTAGTGGAGAAAACACTCCAAGCAAATACTTACCATTATGTATATTTGATCCACAATTCTCCTGAGGTCTTCTCAACCATTTGATGTGGGCTGAAATATGCTTATGGCAAGGCACATTTCAGTCTTTTGTAGCACCAGCAGGCTAGGCTACAGCCTTGCTCTTGCGCCAAAGTTCAAATGACTTAAAAAAAAAAAAAAAAAAGCAAAACAGAGCAAAAAAGCCCAGCAGAAAGGAGTAGAGAGAAAGAGAGGAACTGAGCTCAAGGTCTGGAGGGCAATTACCTTCCCCAAACTGGAACTGCTGCCAGCCCCAAATAACAGCCCCAAATAACAGACATGGAGACTCCTTATTAATTGTGAAAGCTTTGTCTTAGCTTAGGCTTGTCCCACTCACTCTTATAAGTGTCTTTTTATTATTAAATTCTTTCATTTATTTTACATACCAATCACAGTTTCCCCTCCCTCCTCTCCTCCTGTACCCTCTTCTACCTCCTTTCTACTCCCACCCCCATCCACTCCTCAGCAAGGGTAAGATCTCTCATGGGAGTCAACAAAGCATGGCATATCAAGTTGAGGTAGGACAAAGCTCCTTCTGGCTGCATCAAGACTGAACAAGGCATCCCACCATCGGGAATAAGTTTCACCCAGCCAGCTCATGTGCCAGGAATTCTGGTCCCACTGTTAGGGGTCCCTCAAACAGACAAAGCTACAGACCAAGTCACCACATGCAGAGGGCTGAGGTTGGTCCCGTGCAGGCTCTCTAGCTGTCTGAGCTAGAGTCTAGAGTCTGAGCTCTGACAAGCCCAGGTTAGCTGTCTCTGAGTTTCTCCATCATGATCTTGACCCCCCTTGCTCATACAATCCCTCCTCCCTTTCTTCAACTTGACTCCTGGCCCTTGGCCCAGTGCTTGGCTGTGGATGTCTGCATCTGCTTCCATCAGCTACTGGATGAAGGTTCTATGATGACAATTAGGGTAGTCACCAATCTAATTACAGGAGAAGGCAAGTTCAGGCACCCTATCCACTATTGCTTAGTCTTAGCTGGGGCCATCCTTAGAGATTCCTGTAATTTTCCCTGGCATCAGGTTCTTCCTCACCCCATAATGGCCCCCTTTATCAAGATATCTCTTTTGGGTGCTGTGCTGTGAGTGCTGTTACAGGGAGCTGGAGGAGAACATGGGCAAGCTGGAAAACCATGACATGGTATCAATGGTGCGGTGTACATAATTTAATTTTCCGAATTTTACAAAGTAAGATTTTCTGAGACCGTAGCTGCTCCCTGAGACACAGACTCTGCCAGTTCTGATTGGACCAAGAGGTGAGTCTTTGTTCTCCTAACTGATCACCCCAGCCTCTAGACTTTAGGCACAGGGGCACAACTAGTACCCCCATACAACCACCCATTGCAGCCCCAGTTTTAGGCAAGCAGGCAGGACTCTGCAGGCCTGCCTGACAACCAACCCTCTATCAGACCCTCTAATCCACAAGTCTCATTCATTCCCCAAACTCACCCATCCTTTGAGACTGCACCTGCTCCCTGAGACACAGACTCTATCTGCCAGCTCTGATTGGACCAAGAGCTCTGATTGGATCAAAAGCACCAACTGGACCAAGAGTGGCTTCCTGAGACACAGATACTATTTGCACTGATTGGAGGAAGAGATGGGTAGATGCCAGTACAAGAATACATTCAACAACATAAAGAGCAATATGACACTGTCAGAACCTAGTGGTTTTATATCAGCAAGACCTGAACATCTCAATGTAGAAGCAAAAGAAAATGACCTTAAAATGACTTTAAGGAGATGATAGTAGTGTTTAAAGAGGAAAAGAAAAAATTCCCTTAAAGAAATTGAGGAAAAGACAAGCAACAAATAAGAAGAAATCAATAAATCCCTTAAAGAAAGCCAAGAAAAAGCAATCAAAGAGGTGAAGGAATCAGTTCAAGACTTGAACACTGAAATAGAGGCAATAAAGAAGACACAAACTGAGGGAATGCTGGAAATGGAAAATCTGAGTAGATGCACAGGAACTACAGATGTAAGCATAACCAACAGAATGCAACAGAGGGTGGACAGAATCTCAGGCATTGAAGATACGATAGAGGAAATAGATTCATCAGTCAAAGAAAACATTAAAGCCAACAAAGTCACAACACAAAATGACCAGGAAATCTGGGACACCATGAAAAGACCAAACTCAAGAATAATAGGGATAGAAGAAGGAGAAGAATACTAGCTGAAAGGCACAGAGAATATATTTAACAAAATCATAGAAGAAAACTTTTCTAACCTAAAGAAGGAAATGTTTATGAAGATACAAGAAGCTTAAAGAACACCAAATAGACTGTACCCAAAAAAGAAGTCCTCTCACCACATAATAATCAAACCACTAAACATACAGAATAAAAAAAAATATTAAGAGCTGCAGAGGAAAAAGGCCAAGTAACATATAAAGGCAAATCCATCAGAATTACACCTGAATTCTCAATGGAGACCCTGAAATCAGTAGATCCTAGACAGACATTTTGCAGAGACTAAGAGACCATAGATGCCACACCAGACTACTATACCCAGCAAAACTTTCTTCATTCTGTATGTTTAGTGTTTAGTGTTTTGATTATTATTTGGCAAGGGGACTTTTTTGTCCAGTCTATTTGGTGTTCTGTAAGCTTCTTATATCTTCATAGGCATGTCCTTCTTTAGGTTGGGAAAGTTTTCTTCTATAATTTAGTTGAATATATTTTCTGCACATTTGAGCTGAAATTCTTCTCCTTCTTCTATCCCTACTACTCTTTGGTTTGGTCTTTTCATGGTGTCCTAGATTTCCTGGATGTTTTGTGTTAAGAATTTGTTGGATTTAACATTTTCTTTGACCAATGAATCTATTTCCTATATTGTATCTTTAGCACCTGAAATTATCTCTTTCATCTTTTGTATTCTGTTGGTTATATTGGCATCTGTAGTTTCTGTTCATTTACCCAGATTTTCCATTTCCAGATTTCCCTTGATTTATGTTTTCTTTGTTGCTTCTATTTCAGTTTTCAAGTCTTGAAATGTTTCCTTCACCTGTTTGAATGATTTTTCTTGGCTTTCTTTAAGGGATTTATTTTTTTCTTCCAATTTTTTGTTTGTCTTTTTCTCTATTTCTTTAAGGGATTTTTTATTTCCTTTTTAAGGGCCTCTATTATCTTCATAAAGTTATTTTTAAGGTCATTTTCTTCTGCTTTATCTGTGTTGAAATGTTAAAGTCTTGCTGTTGTAGAACCACTAGGTTCTGGTGGTGTCATATTGCTTTTTTATGTTGTTGAATGTATTCTTACACTGCCATTTACCCATCTGGGTTTGGGACAATTATAGGAACAGATGTTGATTCTTGTGATGTCTTTGTTGGATGGGTCTTTTATTCCTTTATTGTCTATTTTCTTTATTGTCTTTTGGCCCAAGGGCCAAAGGTTCTGATGATTGGCTTGTTTTCAGGTCAAGTAGGTTGGCTTAGGTGAGGTTTGTGGGTGCAGGTGCCTAGATCCAGTATATTGTCCAGTTCTTCTGGCTGGTGGGACCAGTCCTTCCAACTGGTGTGGGCTGTGCCTGTGCCTATGAAGTCTCTTCTTCCAACTGGTGTAGGTTTTGCCTGTGCCTATTCTTCCAGCTGGGCTTGATGGTGCTTGTGCCTATAGGATCTGCTGATGTTGCTGGAGAGGGCTGTTCACAGGGAGGCTGCTCTTAATTGGCATAGGTGGTGCTTGTGCCTCTAGGAGTTCTTCTTCCAATGGTACAGGTGGTATTTGTGCCTCTAGGGGCTGCTGGTTTTGTGAGGGATGGTTGGCCAGGGGCAAGATGATGGGTTTGGTGGGTTTGGGCAGCAGGATGGGTCTTGAAGGTTACAGAGTCCAATGGGTGGCAGTTGTGGTGGAACAGCCTGCCTGCAGGACTCTTGCTTCCTGGCCTGCTGCTGGGGCTGAGATGGGAGAGGGAGGGACATGGGATGTGCTCTGGGGCTTAGGGCCTAGGGATTGGTGCAGTTTAGCTTGAAGACCATTCACTTGCCTCTTCTTCTCTTTTGTAACTTAAATTAAAAAGTTTACATTAATCTACATATTGCCTCATGTTTTTTTACCTTTCTTTTATTCTGTATGTCTGACTTCTTCCATGTCACATTGGTATCTCTCTTGAGTGCCTAGAATCATCCCAAGTTCCTTTCTTTTTCCCAGAAGTCCAGTCCATCTTTCCTGTCTAACTATTGGCCATTGAGCTTTTTATTACACCAGTCACAGCAACACATCTTCACACAGTGTACAAATATCCCATAGCACATCAGTGTAACATGAAGTAGTCAAGAGGACACCCAAAGAAGAAAATCCATGAAGGAAAGACATTGAAGACATGTGGAATGGCTTTACCCTATTCTATTTAGGCAAATATATTAATGCTTTTTAATGACCAATGGGCTACCCATTGAGTCTCTCCTGTCCTTCCTTCTTTCACTGTGTGTGTGTGTGTGTGTGTGTGTGTGTGTGTGTATACTCAACAAATTCGTACTTTGAGGAGTGTAAAGTACTTCTGGCAGAGGCAGGGATGCTATAAGGGAGAACTTGGAGGATGCTTATAGTTCTTTCCTCTTTAAAATTTTATGACTAAGTTTCCCTAAAATAAACAAAGTATGTACACTTTTGCCACACAAAACAGCTCTTACAATTTTCCTAAAACTATTCAAATATATCTTTATTGTCTCCTCTTGTACAGAAATTCTGAGTTACCTATGATTAAAGTAAAATATTTTCAAAGTTGTAGATTTTTTCCTCTAGTGCTACATATATGTGTGTGTGTGTGTGTATGTGTGCATATGTATATGTATGCATGTATGCATGTATATATATGTATGTATGTATGTATGCATGTATATACATATGTGTGTATGTATATATGCATGTGTGTATGTATATGGTTATTGTGGGAAATGGAGTAGTTTTCCTTCCTAGAAATATCAGGGGCCTTTGACTGTTGTTTGCTACCATGATGTAGTTGAATTTTCAAGAATTGGTAAGTATTTGGAGACAACTGAGACAAATGTTTAGGTTAAGAAATCCATGGATGTAGGAAGAAGGCAGCCATATTTGGGATCATTCAATCAGGAATTGCAATGCTAGCATAAAAATGGAGAAGATGCGGGGAAGGAGAGTTAAGGCCAACTTGTGGGGCACAATGAATGTCATTCTTTACTTTTCCTATTTATTTATTTATTTATTTATTTATTTATTTATCTATTTATCTGTGGAGAATGTGATTTGGTTGAAATATTTTTTGACATAACTATATCTGTACTTTAAGTATGATTAATTTTGTAGTGCATTGTAGAATGAAAGATAAAGACAAAAATTGATAGAAATGTTTTGTCATGTCTAATAGTGCATCTTTTATATGCCTTTTGTTTTAAATGTCACACAGAAACCCTAAGAACGCCACTAAAATTTGCACATGTGATTGTGGGTCAGTAGTGACATTCATTTATTCCTTTCTCTACTTATGGATGATTGAGGGCCACCTAAGCTGACAGCAAAAATAATTATTAATTAGAGCCAATTGAGCATGAGATAATTAAAGGCAAAAACTTCTTTTGGAAACATAATACTTTATAGATATATTTTACTGGTAACAGTTGTGAAAGGGAAGAGGGTGGATATTAGGGAGAGGGAAGGAAAAGGAAATCATAGTGAAGAAGGAAGAGAGGGATGTACAATGAATGATTGTAGTGATGACTTTGGAGGTTCAGTTCAAATGATTTTTACATTTTTATGTCCATCAAAGTAATAATTTAGAAACTCTTTAATAGCAATACATATAGGCAGGGAAGCAACCACCTTTCTGTTTTATGTGGACATGGGAACATTATACTTTCTTGCCTGTTATGGTGGGGTGAAACAGGATGGCAATTTTGGAGAAGTAGAAATCACAAGAGTCGATACCAAATTGGAACATTTCTTTGAACATTTTGTATGTACATAGTGTGTTACTATTTTTTTATATGTGAATGTAGTATACATTGATCACATATACTACTAATTAGGAAACAGTGAGATGACTTAACAGGTAAATGCCAAGTCTTATGACCTAAGTTCAATATGTGTGATCCACACGGTGGAAAGAGAAGTCAATCATGCATGTTATCATCTTTTTTCTGATTTCTAAATATGTTTCATGGCACCTCCCCTTCTCCCCCCAGACAATAGAATAGGAATTTTATTTTTAAAATGTATTGTTAGTTGTTCTCTGATTTTTCTCTCTTTGATCCCCAACCTCTATCCTATGTATGATTTCTAGTGTCTTCATGTCTCTCTTGCTATATTTCACAAATAGGGGAAAGCATGCAATATTAGTCTCTGGTTGGACCTTATTTCACTACAATGGTGAACTCTACTTTCACACTTCAAAAGATAACATTTTAATCTTCACATGATTGAATAGCACTCTGCAGAATATTGTCCAGGAATAGAGTCATGTGAGGAGAGTTCTGAGTGCTTGTGAGAAAACTCCAAGAAAACAAGACAAGAATCTTTTCACCCCAGTCTCTTCAAAACTCAGAATTGTTCTGGGAATGTGTTTTTGGGCTTCTCTTGTGTGTACCAGATAGGAGTAAGTTACTTTGGATTGCTCATTATTGCTGCTGATGTTATTCAATTAAATATTTAACCATCTTTTATATGCCTGCATAGAAAAACACGTTTTTGCCAGGTGTGGCTTGTTCTTGTGATTATGCACAGCTTGAACTCATGAGAACTTTACTTGGGTGACCTTTCTTAACTCTCAGAGTATACATTTTCTGAGACTCTGAATGAAGTTGACTGTTGCATGAGCCTTTAGTCTGCCTCACTTATCAGCCCCATTTCCCAGGTTCCACTCTCTAGAGTAGTGACAGATTCCACTGTGTACATATGCCATTTTACAAAGTAATTCATTCACTTGTGGGTACCCACCCACTCTGATTGTATACACTTGTTACTATGGATAGCCAACAATAAATGCGTGTATAATTCTTTTATCACATGCTGACTTTGATTCTTTAGGAAACATACCAAGAGTGGTATAGATGCTTGGTATACACTGTTCTGTGTTAATGAATACCTATATGATTCCCATTGAAGTTGGACTCATGTGTAAGTATTCCCCTCCCCCAATCCTACCAGATTCATTGTTTTATATTCTTGATGAAGACACTTGAATGGATATGATGGAATCTCAAAATAGTTTTGATTTGCATTTTTCTGATGGCTAAAATGTTGAATTTACTTTCCTGTCTTAATTAGCCATTTATATTTCTTTGAGAAGTTAATATCAGTTAATTTACCATATGCCATTTGGATTAATTTTTCATTTAATATCCAATTTTTAGTTATTTATATATCCTGGATATTAATTCTGTTTTGAATGAATAAGAGAGCTTGTGGTGGTTTGAAAGAAAATGGCCCCCAAAGAGAGTTGCACCATTAGGAGGTGTGGCTTTGTTGGAGGAACTATTATTACTGTGGGGATGGACTTTGAGGTGTCCTTTGCTCAAGCTGTGCTCAGTGTGATACACAGTTCATTTCCTGTTGCCTGAGGATCAAGATGAAGAACTCTTCTCCTCCAATACCATGTTTGGAGGTGATAATGGACTAAACCTCTGAAATGTAAGCTAGTCCTAATTAAATGTTTTCCTTTATAAGAATTGCTATGGTCTTTGAGTCTTTCATAGCAGTAGAAACTCAAACTAAGATAGCGCTTTCTCTCATTATGTAAATATCCAAACTTCAGTTACTGTTTCCTTCACCTCACAGGAACTTATAATTTCTTGTAACCAATATATTAATTACTCATGTTATTTCCTGAACGATTGGACACCTAGTCATTGGATCATTTTTTCCCTTGAGTTTTCCTCTGGTAGTTTCAAACTTTTGAATCTTTCACTAAAGTCTTTGACTCTTTTTGAGTAAATTTCAGGACAGAATAGAATATGATGTTTTCTTATGTGAATGTCTAATTCTCTGAGCATCATTAATCAATGGGTTTACCACTTTCCAATATATATTCCAGGCTTCCAGGAATTTTGTCAAGATTTAGATGATTGTAGCTATGTCAGTCTATTTATGAGTCCTTCAGTTTATTCCAATGGTGTGTGTGTTTGTGTGTGAGTGTGTGTGTGTGTGTGTGTGTGCTAGTACCAAGTTGTTTTAATCGTTATTGTTCTGCAACATACTTTGTAATCATATATGTTTATATGTCTTGTATTACTCTTTTTCCTCAGGACAAATCTGGCTATTTGGAATCATATTTTCATTCTTATGAGTTTTAGGACTATTTAGTTCTATTTCTGGGAAGCAAAACATAGGGATGTTGATAAAGATTGCATCAAATCTACAGTTGCATTTTGACAAAATGGTTATTTTTAAAAAAAATATTAATTCTGTTTGTCATTGAACATAGAAGGCCTTTCTATTTTCTGTTGTCTTCAATTGCTTCCTTCATTGTTTCATGGTGTTCACTGAAGAGGTCATTCATATCCTTCACAAGCTTATTTTTCAGAATTTTATACTTTTACAGATATTGTGAGTAAAACTGCTTTCCCATTATCATCCTTAGTTGAGTCATTGCTAGTGCATTAAAAATGATGCTGATTTTTGTATATTGACAGTGTATCCTGTTATATTGATGCATGTTAGATCTAAAGGTCTTTTGATGGGAGTCTTTAGAGTCTTCTAATCACAATAGCATATGTAAGAGGAAAAATTTAAGAAACTTCTACATTTGTATCCCTTTTATCTATTTCTACTGTTCTGTTTATCCTGTTAAAATTTCAATTCTTTAGTTTGTTAGAAACTTTTACTTAGTACATTATTTTTATTACATATAATTGATTTATTTAGGCTTTTATGGCATATTGAGTCATTTCTTTGTGGGTCATGACTATCTAGAAAATTTCCAATTACTTTTACATTTTCTGATTATTTGAAATATAGATTTTTTTTACATTTATTTGTGTGTGTATATATGTGTGTGCATGCACATGCACTTGTCACAGAGGCAATTTTGAAAATAATCTTAGTGACTGTCTGATTTCATAGCACCTGCTAAAACATTCTCCTCTCTTGTCTCTAATTTTATTCATTCATACCTTCTCTGTATTCCTCTTGGTTTGTTTGCTAGTATTTCTAAAGCACCAACTCTGTGTTATATTAATCTTTGTATAGTTTTAGACTTTTTCATTAATGACAGATTCATCTTTACCACCCACTTTCTTCTTCCAGGTTTGGGTGTAGCTTGTTCATAGTTTTCTTAAAACATTGAGATATATTTGAGAACACTCTTACTTTTTAATGTAGCTGCTAATAGCTATAAACATTCCTCTTATAATCACATTTGTTGTATCTCAAAGATTCTAATTTGTTGTATTTTTATTTTTATTTGATTTTAAAAAATTTTGAATTCATCTCCAATTTTTTCAATGACCCAGTGGTTCCCTAACTGTAATAGTTAGGGTTTCTATTGCTGTGAAGAGACACCATGAAAACTCTTATAAAGGAAAACATTTAACTGGGCATGGCTTACAGTTCAGAGGTTTAGTTCATTATTGTCACTATGAAAAGTATGGCAGTGTGTGGGCAGACATAATGCTGGAGAAGGAGCTGAGAGTTTTACATTTGTACCTGCAGGACGCAGGAAGGGAGCAAGAGACACTGGGCATGGCTTGAGCATGTGAAACCCCAAAGTTCAAATCCAGTGACTCCAACAAAGCCACACCTACTCCAACAAGGTCACACCTCCTAATAGTGCTACTCTCTATGGGCCTATTGAGACCTTATTCATTCAAAGCACCACACTAACCATGTTTTTGTGTGTTTGTGTGGATCTTGAAGTTCTATTAATGTTGATGTCCACTTTCATTCCACTATTATTTGGTAAAATGCAAGAAATTATTTCAGGGGGGTTTCTTTGTATTTTTAATGACTTACTTTATGCCCTAACATTCTGTAAGAAGTTCAGTAAGCTGTATAAAAAAAATCTGTAATTGTTAGATACAGTGTTTCATAGTTGTCTGTTACGTTCAATTTTTCCATAGGGCAGCAAAACTCTCAAGTATCTTTGATAGATTGTTTATTAATTAATTAATTAATTAATTAACCTCTTGTCTATTTGCAGAAATTGGGCACTGAAGTCACTTACTGTTATGGATTGAGGACCTATTAGCATCTTTATTTCCTGTAGGATTTTTTAAATGAAATTTGATGTGCTACATTCAATGTGTACATTTTAAATCATTTCACATGCGTGATGTGCTGATATCTTTACTAGTGAGTAGTAGATTTGTTTGTTCTAATTTTGTTTTGAAATCTGCTTTGTCAGAAGTGTGTACAACTATTACTACTGCTGCTTCCTTCTAGATCAGTTGTTCTCAACCTGTGGGTCAAAACCCCACAGGTTTGCATGTATATCTATATCTATATCTGTATCTATATATATCTGATATACCTATATATCAGATAATCATTACACTTCATAATAGTAACAAAATCACAATTTTGAAGTAGCATTGAAATAATTTTATAGTCATGGGTCACCACAACATAAGGAATTGTATTAAAGTGTCACAGCAATAGGAAGGTTGAGAATGACTGTTCTAAATTCTAGTTACCTGGATGCCATTTTATGGTTTTTTTTT
>CABHPP010116196.1:0-35000 GCA_902168425.1 Peromyscus attwateri
GTTGTTCTCTCTCTCCATCCTTATTCAATATCAAGCTTGACGTCTTGGACAGACCAATAAGATAAGTAAAAGGAGATGAAAGAATGCAAATAGAAAAGGAAGAAGTCAAAATATCCTTCTTTGCAGATAATATAAAAGACCACAAAGATCCTACCAGAGTCTTCCCTCAGCTGATGAACGCATTCAGTAAAGTAGTAGGATACAAAATTAACACACTAAAAATCAGTAGCCTTCCTAAATAGCAAGAACCTACACACTGATAAAGAAACTAGGTAACCAACCCATATATTCCACCCTATAAATATCTTAGAATAAATCTAAGTGAGCTAAAAGTATTGTAAAGTGAAAACATTAAGATACTGAAGAAAGAAATTATAGAAGACACCAGAAGACGGAATGGGTTCCCATGCTCCTGAATTGGTATGGTTAATATTGAGAAAATGGCCAGTCAAGCAGAAGTAATCTACAGGTTCAATGCAACCCCAATATAATTCTAACATAATTCTTCACAGAAATTAAAAAGAAAACCATTAAATTTATTTGGAAGGACAAAAGACCCAGGTTAGCTAAAGTCATTCTGACAATAAAATAACTGCTGGTGCTATCATAATCCCAAATTTCAAGTTGTATTATAGAGTCACAGTAATAAAAACATTATGTTACTGGAATAAAAACAGACACATAGAATTGAGGAACCACACATAAACTCATATTTCTACAGCCTCTTGAGTTTTGAACTTTTTTAACAAATTGTGTTTGCCAAACTTGATAGATACATGTAAGAAAATGAAACTAGATTCTTATCTCTCACTCTATACAAAACTTAGTTCCAAATAGATAAGCACTTTAACATAAGACCTGATAACCGGAATCTTTTTGAGGCAAAAGTAGAGAATATGCTAGAACTCATTGACACAGGAAAGGATTTGCTGAACAGGTCAAGGTCTCTGAAAGCACAGGTATTATGATGAACAACTGATAAATGGGACTTCATGTAATTCAAAAGCTTCTGTGTAGGATACCACCATCCTGGGATAGTTTTAAACAACTAACTAAACATATAAAGCAAGCCATGATGTTTCCCTGAATCTGGTTTCATAGGTTTTACCAGGCATTCATATTTATTCTCATCTTTTTCCCTTGTTCTTACACTTTATAGATACCCAATTTTTAATTTCCCTGGTATTTGAGAAATATTTATATCTGTGTTTAGCATTTTCAGGACTTAATAACCATTCTCTATTAACAAGTGAAAGAAAGCATCTCTTAAATTTGTAGGTGTTAGTTTTTGATGAGTTTTTATCTAGTCATATGAATTTTCTGTATATCCTGAAAAAATATAAATCCAAGTTTGTGACCATAGCTTAAGACTTGCATTTTATGATTGAACTCTTCTTACCATGTGCCCTTATGTCTTTTAAAAGATGTTCAGTCCTAGCTTTTAATTTTGTGCAATACTGCAGAGCTATCACATAAAATGACTCTTTATGTTGCAGCTCCTGGCGTTACACAATAATGTTCCTGTTATTAAGATGTATAGAGCTGTGTATCAACATTATTAAATATTCATGGTTTCTCATTATTTCTTTATTATTTAGCATTTATACCTACTAGGAGACGAGGGACTGTTGCTGCTTACTCATCACTTAGTTCTTGTCATGGTGAATTCTATTTTTTTCTTTCTTTTTCTTTTCTGATCAAATGTCTGAAGCACACAGTTGTGCATCCTTGCATTTGAGATGCAATCATTCATTAGCATTAACTAAATGCTAAATTTCTTTCTCCTTGAAAATTGTATGTGACCACTCACTAGTGCTGAGAAGCCCTTCCTGTTCTTCCATAGAATGGCTTGAGACCCTGCTTCCCTGCATGTCCACAATGATGCAGATCTTAATATGGTAATGAATGCATAATAAGAAAGAACAACAAAACACTAATGTACTATTTATTAAAATCTCAAGACAATGGAACTTAAAGGTTTTCCCACACTGATATTATGGTTTAAATTTTAAATACCCCCAAGGCTTTGTTCTCAATCCCATGGTATCATTCAGAGGTAGATTTTAGGAAATCTATGGTAAGCATTTAGATGATTGGAAGTGTGCCTTTAAAGGGGATATTCAAATATTCTCCTTCTCTTAGCCCCCCTTTGTTCTTCTCTCCCTCTGAGTTACATAAGTCAAGCAGCTTTACTGAACTTTTTTTTTTTTTCATTTTTGGTTTTTTGAGACAGGGTTTCTCTGTGTAGCTTTGCACCTTTCCTAGATCTTGCTCTGTAGACCAGGCTGGCCTCGAACTCACAGAGATCCGCCTGCCTCTGCCTCCCAAGTGCTGGGATTAAAGGCATGCACCACCACCGCCCGGCTAGCTTTACTGAACTTTATACTTCCCAGCATGGGGTTGTGCTTCACCACAGTCCTAAAAAATATCAAAACAAGCCTTCCAGCCATCTAGACTGCAGAGTTCTCTGAAACCATGAGGTGACATAAACAAACCTTTGCTCCCTCTGAGGTGAGTATATCAGGCATTTTCCCACACTGATAGAAAATTAACCAATGCATATGCCTTTTCTTTTTGATTATTAATGCCTTTTATATTTGTAATATTGGATTTTGTCTTCAATTATTATGAGCTCGTGATGTTTGACAGATTCAAATTGCTCCATGCAGTCATATTGGTTATTGTCTTGTTGAGCCTCAAATTTTCAGATTAGCTTGGTGAAGTCATTCTATTTGCATTCCTTAACTACCCTTTAAAAAATTCTTGACTTTTAAATTTATTATTATTATTGATTATTATTATTATTATTATTATTAATGTATTTTAAGACAAACAGTTTCTGTCAACCAGGGATTGTTATAGGAAAGTCCTGTGGTTTTCTTTCTCTCTCCCTTCTTTCTATCCTCTCTTGTTTCCACTCCATCTTTCCTACTAATTAAAGAAAAATTGTTCTTGTTGATGTTTACGGGGAGACAAATTTCCAGTTGATAGTATTCCTCATAGGGCTAGATGTGAGTAAAAGCAATGTATTGCTACCAATCTCTTTTATGGAGAGCTATAGAAAACTGTCTAGATTTTTTGTTTATGTGTTCACCTTTACATCCTTCAGAACATCTCATTTTGTGGCATCTTCCCTCTTTTTATTCTGTGATTTTCCAACTTCCAAGAGTCTGTACCACCCTAACACTAAATCAGTCTGTAAGCAAGCCATCAGATCAAGCAGTTTAGAATGAGTAGATTTGGGAAACAGTTCATCTATATCTGTGAGAAATGAAACTTAAGCCTGAGTGTCAAGAGTCACCCACAAATGAGAAGGACATCAGAATCATGTAGTGAGTTTCCTGAGTTTAATTTGATCACTTATTGGTCTGTCACTTCTATATGAATTGTTGGAATAGCTGGGAAAGTTGTTTAGTATTTCCCTGTTGAAAAAAAAATAATATCCTAATGAAAAAAACATTAATTTCCCCCCACCATCAATGGTGGGTCACTGTCTTAACAAATTCAAAAGGAACTGAGTGAACTCAACTTGAAAAACACTATCTGTGTCTTTGGGCCTTGATAGCTGCAGGTAGCGGGAATGAGAAATCCTGCTTCTATGGTTCTGTGTTTCAAGTACACCTGGCTGGCCTTGCATATGCGGGGTGCTGCATGGAAACCCATGGTCCCTGCGTAGATGGCATTTTGTCTCTTTTGATATTGATAGCCAGGAAAAAATAAATTTCTGAGAAAGGGCTCTGGTCACCGAGGTGGTTGAGAGACTGGTCTTGGACCATCTACCAAAAACTCTGTGTTGGCTTGTGCCTGAATCTGTGAGCTTGGTATCCAAGTGAGTGGGTAGGTACCTACTGGAAGGGAAGAATGCTCACAAATCATGCTCCAGAAACTCAAAACACATAAAGTGTTTGTAGATGTAACCGACCGCCTTATTAAATAAGAAACACAGAGCCAATGTAAAGGTGAAAGCCCAAGAGGTCAGAGCTAGGAGCCTTACCCACTTTCCGCCAGCTAGCCTCTCTCGCCCAGAGACCTCTCCGAAAAGGGAGCTACTTCCTGTGCGTTTGACTTATAAAGAGTTCTGGTTCTTCCTTCTCATTGGTTGTAAACCCAACTATGTGACTGTCTCGTCACGGCCTCTCTGTACAGACCTCCCAAGTCTTCTATGGTTGGTATTGAGATTAAGGGCGTGTGTCTCCAATGCTGGCTGTATCCTTGAACACACAGAGATCTACCTAGTTCTGCTTACCAAGTGCTGAGATTAAAGGCGTGCACCACCACCGCCCTGGCTTTCGCTATGGCTTGCTAATAGCTCTGACCCCTAGGCAACTTTATTTATTAACATACAAATAAAATCACATTTCAGCACAAATAAAATACCACTATAAGTGTTCTTTCTTGAATTATTTAAAAAGGTGACAGTATGCTAGAAACAAATTCCTTTTACTCTTTTCAAAATATTGCTATTTATTTGACTAGGGTTCCTATAGAAAAATACCTCAGGTGTATAATCAATAATGTTTTTTTCCCATTATATAGGCTGCCACTATGCTTGAATGGTAGTGGCCTTTCCTGTACTGAATATGAATCTATTTACATCGTTTCACATGCAGCTATCCAGCATGACTCGGATCATGTGTTGAAGATCCTTTGTCGAGTGTGTATGTTTGACTTCTATGTAAAAAAAAAAAAAAAAACAAAAAGCAAAAAACAAAAAAACTGGTATCTATAAGCATGTGAGATTTTGTATGGGCCTTCAATTCAATTCCACTGATCAATATGTCTGTTTTTATACAAATACCATGCTGTTTTTATTACTACCTTTCTAATATAACTTGAAATCTGGGACAGTGACACCTCCAGCAATTCCTCTTACTATTCAGGATTGAGGATTGTTTTGACTATCCATTTTTTTTTGTTATTGTGTTTCTCTCTCTCTCTCTCTCTCTCTCTGTGTGTGTGTGTTTCCATATGATCTTGATAGTTGTTTTCTCAATTTCTGTGAAGGATTATGTTGGATTTTGATGAGGACAGTGTTCAATCTGTAGATTGCTTTTAGTAACTAGAATAAGAATATTAAATAGGGTAGATTATGTTAAGATCTTGTGAAAAGCAATATAGAAATCTACTATAGAAGCTTCCTAAATTGTACACATATATGAAAGGAATTTAAATGAAGTCATTATATAATGGGTGAGATAATTCCCCAACTGGCCATCTTATACCACCAAGTTCAAACCCTTAGTGCCAGGAATGGGTTCTATTTTGTTGAACCATTGGCCAAAGGGGTCCCATAAATCTGCCTGCCACCCCCAAACATCATAGGCCATTACCAAGGCTGTTGGTAATTCTCCATAGCCTGAGTGAAAAACCCTATTGCTGAAGACAAAACTTATGTCATTAAACATGGAAATTATTGATCTGGTGACCAGGTAGAAGTTTTGTCCCCTACTGACTAGCATTCATGGTGATGGAAGAGGGAGAGGAATGTAATAATCAGTTTCATCCAGCTACAAACCATGTGACCTACAACAGTGACCTGCCTGCAGTATATACTGGTATAATTAGTGGCACAAATGTTATGGGTGGTTTAAAAACCACTTTTAAAAATTGGATTTGAGGTTGACATCGTGAGATGGAACCTATACACAACAATGATAATATGGCCAAGAATTTGAAATATTAGAAAAATGAAACTAGGGTTTTATGTATAGACATCAGCATATTTGGAATTTTATGTACTTTTAAATATGTAAAAGATATCACTTTATGGTAGTTAAAGAAGTTTTGTTGTGAAAATAAACTTTTATTCTGATGCCTAGGAATCATTTTTCATTTTTTCCATATCTTTTGTGTGTGTGTGTGTGTGTGTGTATATATATATATATATATATATATATATATATATATATTCAATTAAAAATGATATGTTATTAGTTGTAATAGGCATTGATAATTAAGGGAACTAAGACATAGGAAAAATTAAACAATTTGGAACATTCTTAAAATATTTCATAGGACTGGTATATTTAGAAGTCGCCAACGTCAACTTCTGATTTGTGAGTGTTTTGCTTTGTTGCATGTGGCTATTCTTTTATTTCCTCTGTGCTTTCCCTCATTAATCAGTTTTACTTTTCTTTCAGGATGTTCTAAATCATTTGGGATCCTGTGAATTGGACGAAGATGATCTAATGCTTGATTTAGAATTTTTAGAGGAACAGAATCTTCAACCCCCAGGTAAGGGCTGAATAAATGCCTCCCGTAATATGACCCCAATAAATGCCTACAAGAATATGACTCCGATTTTAACCAATTAGCTTTAAGTGCAGCTTTCCCTGTAAGCCAGACACTGTTTAGAGCATGGCCAGTCTTCTCTTTCTCCTTTTATCATCTGTGTGCAAGGAGCAAGCTAAGTGCTCTGCATACTTGAGCTTCTTGTCCTTGATGACTTTAGAGTCAGTTGTGGAAACATGAATCCAGCTAGAAGCAATTGTAAAATAAAACTGGACACAAAAATCTTTTCAAAAGGAGATAAGTTCCAACTAAATACTGACCAATTGAAAACATTAATATCTTACGTTGTAGGGGAACCATGCAGTGGCTACCATTCCATTTTTCACGGTTTACTTTTAAACAAATGTAAGTATGGTGATCTAGATTTGTTATTCAAAATTTTAGTCACCACATCCATAGCAACAGACATTAATGCTGATCTGAGAGCTTATAGTGACAAATAACAACTGTAGACATACCCTCAAACACACATTTACAGTTATGACGAGTAAGAAGTAAATTCATCTCATGCAAGCTAAGAAAACCCATCCACCTCATTTGTAATAGTTTGAAATTATATTAAATATCAAATAATATATCTCTAAATTCAAAAATTGCTTCATTCCAAGTGCTTTATATGGCCTAATTATATTCAGATTTAGGCATTTGATAGCAAAGATTATTTTATTTTACTTTTAATGATACCTCTTACATTATTACTTGTACATTAAAGGTCAACAATGTTAAGGTAAGCTTTAAAGTCTTGAGTCTGCTAGCTCATTTAGAGGAGATTGACCTTGTAGCTCTTGGTGTTCCTACTTCTAACTTGTGTGAATTCTATTCTTGTACTAATTCTCAGCCCTATTTTGAGATGTTTGGTTCAGGCTACATATTCATACCCAGCTAATATGTTGTAAATTTGTACCCTTTTTTAGTTTGCCATTGTGTATCAATTTGGGATTAAATTTTCTCAGAATATTCTGCCTGCAGTTGGTTTCACAGCTATCCTTTCGAAAATGTAGATTTATTAGTTTTTATGAAGATAACTTCTAAAATTTGTCCTTCAGGTATATTTATCCTAAGAGTTACACATTAGGGGAACACAGTAAAAAGTGTTCCCCTTATAGAAGGAGTCTTTTAAAGGACAATTTGTTATCATCTAGCAAACATTTAGGTTGCTGCAGGTAGATATGTAATATAGCATAACATATTTACTTGTAGACCAAACTATCTAATCTCTATTATCCAAACTTTTGAAACTAGAAAACTATAAAATAATACTGTGTACATATTACTCATTTAGATGTCTACAGTAAAAAAGTGTTGAAAATACTTCAAATGTCACTCAGTAAGGCTCTTATTTAATATCTAATAGTACAAAAAGCATAACTAGAGGCAATAAAGAAAGCATTCATATTTACTATTGTATAGTTACAGTATAAATTGTTAATAGTGGGTGGTACAGAGATGGATTAGATGGTATACCTAAACCCTAGATCAATCCCTAACATTAGCGTACATAACAAGAGGACAGTCTGTCCCTTTGATGAAATTCTGAGAGAAGTATAGTGCCAACCCTGAAACATTCATTTTCTCTCTCCTCTCATAATCTTATTCCACACATACTTATGGGATACCTAAGAGATAATGAGAGGAATTTGTATTTATAACTTTTAAACTCTGTGTGGTAAAGTGGGTCTCATAATTTTAAATAAATTTCTTTTTCTGTAATGGGAGATTATATAAATAAACTTTACTAATTTGGGACTTCTTGAAATAAGTTTGAACAACGAATTTTATCAGAAGTATTGGAATGAGAAGAAAGTAAGTGCTAAGTGACAAGGTAAGATTGCCAACAGGCAGCTGAGGATAAGGCAAGGAGAATTCTACAGGATACATGGTTAGGTTTCTTCTGTCAGTGGTCAGGACGGTGGAAGGGCAAAGGTGACAACTGTAGTTTAAAACAGCTAAATGAAATGTGACACCCTCATGGGAGCATTTACTTAAATATATATATACTCTTCATAAAAAGTTAGGATTTTGGATGTTTTTATTATGAATAAATGATGAATATTACAGAGATAGATAAGTTTAACTCAGTTTATGTACAGTGTTTGTGTTCTTATATATCACTTGAATGTTTAAAAACTGAAAAAAATCATTCTGAATTAATGAGAGAGAAGAGGATTTAACTGAGTCTTACAGAATTATAGTTTGCTTTGTTGAATTTTATAATGACCTTGTTTAGTTTGAATTTTATATAATACTTTGTAGAGATGTTTGTGGCTGCCTGATTATATCCATTATTTGGTTGATTTACAAGTATGGAGAAGGGAACAAATTAAGTTGATAAATTGTGTAAAATGATCAAAACTGGGAAATGAGTACCTTGACTGAGGGAGTCATGGAATTATAGGGATTTGAGATTAAAACTTCCCAAATCATATTCTCATCACTATTTTCTGTTTACTGGGATATTTATGAAATAATTGAATGTAGAGATGACATGACCACCTGTTCTGTCTGGGGCCAGTCATGGTGAAGAGCAGTTGTGTTTGACAGACAGAAATGGTGAAGAACAAATGGGAATACATTGATCAGGTATAAGATGAACAAATTATGGGTATCTCATTCAAAACGTGGATAATAGAAGCATTAAAGGTTATGATTGTGATAAATGTAGAAATATATATCTCTATCTCTTTCTCTCTCCACACACACACTCACACACACACACACACACACACACACACACACACACACACCAAACATCACATTCTGTACTTTTAATATAATCTACTCTTGTCATAGAATGTCATATTACTTTGAAATTATATATTTTAAAATAAAAATGAGAATAGCTTAAAGATTAGGTTGATAAATTGGTCTAAATCCACATTATAGAAAAGCATTCAGCAAAAACTGGAATATTGATCAGGATGAGAACATGGGCTCATTGCTGAAGAACTGCATGAAAAATGCTGTTGAAAATAACACAAATTCCCATTAGTGTAAACAATGTGAATTTCACAGAGAACAGGAAAACAAACCCCCACACATCATTGTCTGGGGACAGAAGGTCTGACAGGAAGAGACTGAAAGGATCCAGTGATGATAAGGAAACTTGGGAGCTATTGAGTATATTTCTTGTCTTGCTTTTGGTATTGATTTAATGTCACATTGCATAAAAATCATACACTTTAAAATATATTGCTTGTTATAGAGCAGTATGTCTTAATGAGTTGGTTTAAAATGTAAGTAAGTTTGTGGGAAGGAAACTAAAGGTTCAATAGTGAGCCAGAACCTTATCAAAGCCACATCAAATTAACCTTAAAATCTTTTAAAGAATAATGCATCTTTAGGATGAATCCCAGATATACTAAAAGTTAGAATGAAAAATAATAGGGATTATAGCCTCATAAGCTTACTTTAAAATACACATGTACCAATATGCCCACACAAACATACAAAAACGAAACAAGACAAAACAACCCAAAGAAATTCCACTTGAAAATGTATATAGTTTAGGTGAAGTTGTGATACAAATATTGATAATACTTCCCCTAAAAGTCATAGGTTATTGAACAAATATTCCAGTACTAGGCAAGGGAAACCTCCCACTTCCAGTTGTTGATCAAGCAGAGGAGAGGAAGTTCAAGAGATTTCCCAAACAATATAGATCACTGCTATTGCCCTTGGTTTCCTTCTAGAGCCTGAAGATAAGACCATATTGCTGAGGTCACCACACACTTTGGACATAGAATATGAAGAAAGTGAGCTGGTACAGAATTAAAAGTTTCTTTCCTGAGCAGCTCCTATAGCATCAGACAATGCCATGTAAGTTGCCAGGGGAGAAAGGTAATCAATAGTCTTACCTAGTTGTTAAATCTGTGAACCACAACAATGACCAGCCCAGCAATATATTCTCTATGCAATAGTGGCACGTAAATTTTTGGGTAACCAAAAACTACGTGATTGGACTTAAGGTAAACTTGATAGGAGGGAATTCATATCTGTTGCTGTAAACCTAGCCAACTGTTCATAGGTGGAGAAATTATAGAGCACAGAGAAACCATTAGCACCATTTTCCTAAATCAAAATAGCATCTCTTAGCTTTCTAAATATATATCCTTAGACTCAAAGATAAGTTTAACTCTTAGCTGGCATCAAAAATAAGTCTTCTGTAACAGATGGAAACTTATTACAGAGATCAACCACTGCTTAAAGTGCAGAGAATAAGAGACTGAGTTGTTCAGCCCCAACACAACCACAAATAAGGGTCAAGGAAAGTCATGGAAAAGGAGGCAGGAAGATTGTAGGTTCCTAAGGACCAAGATGCCTGATGTAAGACAGTGTCTTCCAGATGTGACAGGAAAGCTGAAATCATGAAATCTCAACAATATAGTTGTTTAAACAAAACCTGCATAAGGATCACACCAGTTGACATACCAATGTGGACAGGAAAAGTTTTGCAAGGCCCCACCTCTAGATGAAGAGCTACAAACAATGAATGGCTGCTAAGAGAGGAACAATTAGTTTTCTCCAGAGATGAGCCCTGGATAGGTTATCCAATTCCAAATAGTCAGCTCTGAACACATGTACATGTGAGCAACACTAAAAGACTTCAGAAACTTAAGTCTGTTTATCCATACACTATCTATCTGTCTGTCTGTCTGTCTGCCTGTCTATCTACCTACCTATCTATCTATCATCTGTCTATATTACAATAATTATTATAGAAGAGATCATGAGAGAGAATGGAGGAGAGGGAGAAGTTGGAAGGGGGAAATTATGAGTGGAAATGATTTAGACACAGTGTGTATACTCATATATGAATTTATTTTTATTTACAAAAAATAAAAATAAATATATAAATATGTGAAAAAGATTTTTGATGCCTTGAAATCAGACATATCTGAATCAGGATTCCATTTCTGCCATAAAGAATCTTGTTCTCCATTTGTAACACTGTGATTATATCCATCTCAAAAATGTCAGCCTGACCAAGTAGGTGACTGAGGCATGCTTTGATGCAAAGTGTCTTGCTTTCTCATTTGCATAGGCTAGAGCCAATACAGTTTGATTCTGCTTCTTGGGATTTAGACAGTTTTAATCTTTTGTAAATACTTTGTTTTATCACTGGTATTTTTCAGGGCCCTTGAGTTTTGAATAATTCATCACTATTATAGGTTATTTCAGAATATTCTTTCTAATTAAAGTATTATTTTCTTAATTTTATAACATAAAGTGATGAGTTGGTAATGTTAAATATTAACAAATTAAGATATGTTGCTTAAAAAACACAGCACATTTTTTGTGTGTGTTAAATCAGTCCAATTAAATAGCTGAAAACTTTTTCCTGTGGATATTAGTTACTTGTCCCAAATACTGTACAATAGCAATGTATCTGAGAAAGAACACATTTCCATTTTAAATACCTTAATCACTAGAAACTAAGTTCATAAATGATAAAAGGGAGCCTGTACTGCTGTCTTGCATTGCAGTTGGTGTTTACTACTTGAAGATGGGTTACTTGATTGAAAATAGATTTAAATTATTTAATGTTTTTTGGAAAAGAATGTATTAGGTGGATGAAATAGTAAAGACAAACTATTACTTGTGTTATTTATTTTGGATTTGCTTCTCAAATACTTGGGGCAGTATTGGTGTATGTCCACATGCAAATAGAGGTAATGGCCCAGCAATATCAATTAGAAATTAATTAGGTAGTTGCTAAATATTTTGAATTTGATGAAGAAGCATTATAAAAATTCTTCAATGAGTTAGGAATTCCTCCTGTGCTTATTAATTAAGAAGGTAATTTTGTTATTAATTTTTAATGGGTAAAAGCACAGCAGAGCTGAGATGAACCCCTAGTGGTCTTGCTAATATGAATGGCAATGTATAAAGAATTGCAACAACATTAACACAAGGAAATTTTAAAAATTAACTTTAAGTTTGTAGGGCTTATGATGTATCTGGATCAAAAGAAGTGGACATAGGCTGTCTTCAACTAGATTGTGCAAAACTCAGAAACATATGCCACTTAACTTTGGATATATAATTTGGAAGTTAATAAATACATGTATGAAGCTATGCCATTTGGATGACACTGTTCCCGAAAAGAGCTGTGACTACCTAACCAAACGCCCAGTGCCAGACATGAGAAACCTTGGTTTGAGTTGTTAGTCATGGTAGTCCCAGTTACTCAAAACCTACCCACAGTGATGGTCCTCTTCCAAGAAGGCCACACTTTCTAATCCTTTCTAAACAGTTCCTCCAACTATTCAAATATATGAGCCTAGGGGGACCATTCATTTCACCAGTGAGACCATTATAAAACAAAACAAAACAAAACAAAAACCCACAACTGGACACAATGCAGAGAACAAAGGATTGTGGGGTGCTCAGGCCTAGTGGATATGTTTGCATTATAACTCCTACACCTAAGGCTAAAGGAACATTGTGGAAAGGGGGACAGAAAGAAGTAAGAACCAGAGGAACAAAAAGTTTGTTGTGAGACTTTAATTCGTAGAAATGTTTGTGCCAACAAGACCGGAATAATGACAGTATCAAGAGACATACTAACAAGGAAAGATGGGGAAAAATCTCATAGTGTCCAACTCCTAGACAGAGAACTACAGGCAACTAATGTCTGCTGAGAAAAGGGAGAATTAGTCTCTTCCAGGCATGGACCCTCAGCTGATTATCCAATACACAGTGATTAGCCCTGAAATCATATAAACATAAACACCAAAAAGAAACTCAGTAGGATTTATTTATATACTAGTGCCCACATGTTATGGAATATTTGACTACACTATAACACTCCTAGACTGTGTTAATAAAGTTAACTTGAATTAGGGGGCAGAGCCAGTGGCTTGCTCACCAGAATTAGCCATAGAGAGGCCAGGAATAAGGATAGGGAAGACAGACAAGAAGGAGAAGGGAGGGGCTTGAAATTCACAAGCTCTCTTTGATCTGAAACTTGTGGAAAGAAGAGGTGCTGGCTGAGTAGGTTGCTCCTCCTTTTCTTCTTAGATCTATAAGGTTTTCACTTGATTATCTGACTTGAGTTTTTATTGATAATAGAACAATTTAGCAAAACACAACACCTACACACACACACACACACACACACACACACACACACACACACACACACACGTATGGTGATGATCCATGTTATTGTTGTAATTACTTAGGCCACTCCACGTAGTTATAAGGAAGATTTATTTAGTGGGTAACTTACAAATGACGGGATAGGTAGGTGGTGGGTTCTGGAAAAGAGGCAGCGCAGTCTGGCGGTGTTCTCTGGAGAACCCTCCTCGGTCTACCTCTCACGTCCAGGTCCAGGAAAGAAGAGAGCGCCGCGCGTCCCGATCTCTGGTCTTCAGGGCCTCCCTTGGCCCCGCCTTGTAGGCGTGATAGTTACGGAAGCCTCAATGGGGGTTGGAACTTCCAGACTAAAGCTGGAATGGCTACCCACTACACCATGTAAAATAAGTTTGAGGAATTTTTGATGTGTTACCAGAAAATATTAGTGATGAGTGATTTCAGGTTATAATAGAAGAATTTGATAAAGATTTTGATGGAGGAGCTGATAGATCTAGAAAAAATCATCCTGAGCAAGGTAACCCAGACTCAGAAAGACAAACATGGTATGTACTCACTCACAGGAGGATACTAGATGTAAAACAAAGATGACTAGACTTCTACTCACAACTCCAGGGAGGCTACCTAGAAAACGGGACCCTAAGAAAGACACAGGGATCGCCCAATGACAGAGAAATGGATGAGATCTACATGAACAACCTGGACATGAGTTGGGTATTGAAGGGCAAGTTTCGAGGGAAAGAGAGCTTAGGGGAGCGGGAGATCCCAGCTGGATCAAGAACAGAAAGGGAGAACAAGGATTAAGAGACCATGATAAATGAAGACCACGAGAATAGGAAGAAGCAAAGTGCTAGAGAGGTCCTCAGAAATCCACAAAGATACCTCCACAATAGACTACTGGTAACGGTTGAGAGAAAGCCTGAACTGACCTACTCTGGTGTCAGGATGGCCAAACACCCTAACTGTCATGCTAGAAATCTCATCCAATGACTGAGGGAAGCAGATGAAAAGATCCACAGCCAGGCCCCAGGTGGAGCTCCAGGAGTCCAATTGGCGAGAAAGAGGAGGGATTGTATGAGCAAGAATTGTTCAGACCAAGATTGGAAAAAGCACAGGGACAAATAGCCAAACTAATGGAAACACATGAACTATGAACCAATGGCTGAGGAGCCCCCAACTGGATCAGGCCCTCTGGATAAGTGAGATAGTTGATTAGCTTGAACTGTTTTGGAGGCATCCAGGCAGTGGGACCAGGACCTGTCCTTAGTGCATGAGCTGGCTGTTTGGAACCTGGGGCCTATGCAGGGACACTTTGCTCAGCCTGGGAGGAGGGTACTGGACCTGCCTGGACTGAATCTACCAGGTTGAGCTGAATCCCCAGGGGAGTCCTTGCCCTGGAGGAAATGGGAATGGGGGGGTGGGCTGGGAGGAGGGGGGGCGAGAGGGGGGAGGACAGGGGAATCTATGGCTGATATGTAAAATTAAATTAAATTATAAAATAAAAAACTCAAAAAAAAGATTTTGATGGAGAAATAAAGCAAGAGGAACTCATTGCTAGTATAACTGGAGTTACATGAAGGATTGTAAGAATAAATACCAAAAATACTATAGTTATCATATTATATGCTACTTTGGAAGCATGAAGTCCTGTTTAAAGAAAACAAAACAAACCAACCAACCAATCAACAAACAAACAAAAACAAATCCAGCTGAATTCTTTTTCTAAAAGGACCAAAATTAAACATCCTTTGTGTTTATATTTCAATACTCTTAAGTTTCTTTCTGTGAACAAAATCACAGTCTGAAAATTTAAGATCAAACTATGACAATATATAGAGTTCATTCTGATTGTCACTTATTTACTAACTCATGAAATTATAGTGATAAAAATAAAACAATGAATAATATTGATTGAGTGTGTTAGGTGGCAGGTCATGGAAGTAACTCACACCCTTATCATATTAAGAAATCTGGAGCCTGAGAGATAAATGATGAGAAGCAGGGGATGTCTCAGTCAGACTCAACAGTTTTGGATTCTCTATTCTAATAAAATTAGTTCCTATAAATTTTAAAATCTCAAATATACTGAAGGTTGTGTTCCAAACTGCTCTGCTCCTTGAGATTTGTAGGTCATGAACCTTGACTTAATGTTTGCTATTGACTTCAACAGAAATCCTGAGGAGACATCAGATTTGTGATATCCATTGTGCAAAGTGCCATCCAGGAACATGGTCCTTTTGGCCTTTGTTCAGGATAGAATTCATTGACACTCTCTGCTGTCTCATTTGATCTTTCATCTCTTTTTAAAGGACATTATTTCTGTTCTCTCGGAGATGAGTGAATGGAGTCATAAAAGAACTTTTTGGTCAGGATTAAATAATTAGGAAGTTGAAGAAAAAGTAAAAAAAAAAAAAAAGAGAGTTAAATTACAGCTTTGTGAGTGATACTGTGTACCTCTTGCTTGCAATATATAAAAGTTCTCAGTCATATTGAGTCCATATAAGTTTATGTAGAGCAAGTACAGATGGTTTCCTGGAATGCACTGTTTTAATAGCACTTAGCAAATATGCAGCTGTGACATGAGTTGTCCCTTTGAGGTGTCCTCAGCTGGCTGTGTTCTCCTTTCACTCGGCTCGGAGTTAGGGCTCTAGTAACTGCCTGGCTGCCATTAGATGGCAATCTTGTTCTGATAATGCTGATAGAAACCCCGTGGTGCATTTGTATTCCACCTCGTAGTTTACCAGGTTTTCAAATATGTTATCTCATCAAATTATCAGGATAACTCTGCAGTAGGTGATAATATGACCCAAGTACAGCCGAAGAAGAACATACTCTGAGGTTAAAATCTTCTCCTGTCAACATTCACTGAGATCTTATCGTTATTACACTCAGGGCTCCTCTCAACTCTTTCCAGGCTTTGCTGCATCTAATTTCCCATGCAATTCTAATGTACTGGGTTACACAGCTTCCAAGGTCACGGAAAATCATAGTTGCATCTGAAAAGGACGTGGGTATTTTCTGGTAGGCATGCTGACTGTGGAAAATAAGGACCATTAGCTAAAGAATGGGGGAAGGCAGAGCTGGGCAACAATTGACAAAGCCATAGAGCAGAACAGCATGGGGGTCATTTAATGTGGAAACAAACATCTCTATCCACACCAGCAGGGGCAGGGTTTACCACAGTGTAGTGTGCAGCACCTCTGCTTGTGAGTATTGTTAAGATAGCTCTGAATCATGAGAAAAACCAAAACAAAACTTCTGTGAGCTGGTGAGACACAAGCCTATACAATTAACCCTGCAAATACATCCATTTAAACTCTTACATACTATTTGATGTGCTGGATGGAAAAGTCCTCAATTCTTCATAACTTCAACTATCTATAATATCATTTCATAAGGAGTCGCCATCACAAACTTATCAGTAAGTCTTCAGTTTGTTTCATATCCTCTACATTTTCCCCAAGATCTCACAAATCTTAGCTAGATATAAGGATTGCTTTGTGATTAGTTTTCTGGTTATCATCTTTGTGAAAACAGTACTTTATAGTCAATTGATAGAATGTATGAGAGTCCTTATACTTAACCACAAGATTATGTAATGGACAGTGATATGTAATTTAAGGGTATGTATTTAAAATTGATTTGGGTTTTGCTTGTTTGATTTGCTTAATCAACTGTAGTAATAAATAGTTTGATAATGTTATGCTTTGCTTTTAATTCTCAGTTTAACTATCAAACTTTCTTAACTTCCACCTGGTTTAGTGTTCTTAATTGTGTACTCAAGTGACAGAATAATGTTCTCACAGGATAGGAGTTTCAGAATAAAAGCCATCATATTTCTTCTCATTTCTTCAATTTGGTGTTATTCTTTTTTGTTTGTTTGTTTGTTTCCTGAAGCAATTAAATAGAAAGTGTGTCTCACAGTCTCTTACAATTATGTGGTGACATCCCCATATAGTTTCTTGAATAATGGCAACAACTGTTACTATATAAATGAATATTCAATTAAGAAAGCAAATGCTGGTGTTTTTTGAATAAATATAATATTTACATATTTAAAATTGTTCCCAACGAGAAATCTAATTTTCAATCATGCCTAAGGTAGGAAAAGAGAGAAGTAATCATTAACATTGACACAATTACAACAAATTCAGTTGTGATTGTCACACTGAAAAGCCGTTTCCTATTCCTCAAATTATAAAGTTTTAATTGATAATTTCATGAAGTCTTATAAAAGAATCCTTCCTCTTTAATTTTGCTCTAGATTTATTTTATTCATAAAAAATGTCCAAAAATTTACACTGGCATTGGACGTTTCTTGGTTTCATGAAGACTGCCCTCCTTGTATCCACACATCCTAGGGTTGGAAGACAGTTGAAGTCGTATCAGCATGGTTTGGGAATGTTAGTGGATCTAGTGGATGCCATGATGTTGCTCTCAAGTGCTGAGTAGCAACCATTTTATAAGACCAAGCTCAGATGTCATTTACTGAGATGAGAGGAAAATGCCAGTACTGCTGAATTCTGGTCAACTTTGTAGAAGACAGGAAAAATTAAAAACTTGAAGGTGCCTTGATACAGATGTTTTAATTTAGGGACTTCACTAGGATTTAGTAAATATTATGATATGATGGTTGGGTAGGATTAGTCGAAGCAGCAAGTGCAAGGCTTAATGATTCTTAAGGTATAAACTGTCAGTTGAAGCTTTCTTATCAATGAATTGATAGGTCTTTAGGAATAGGTCTATAATGAAAATTCATTATTTAGAATAGTTAAATGGTGCTCCAAGAATAAGGAAGTGGGTGGGTGATGCTGATGGAAATGTCAGCTGTGTAGTGGCTTGAAGTAAAGTCTGAGTCTCCCCAGTGATGGAGCCAGGAGGACAATCAGTGCTTTTAACTACAGCTGAGCCTGGCTTTCATAATTAGGGTGTCACAATCACCTGTAAAGTTTCTTGGACATCATCTCAAGCATCGCTAGTTTAGCTTTCCTTTCTTTCTTTACCAAATGCACTCTTTGCCAGATACCTTTACAGGGAAAAAACTAATGATATTCCTCTGGAGATCACACACAACAATATAGGGGGTTGTCTGCTCCACACCCAGCATCAGGAGAGTTAGGTGAATCCAGGTCCCATCTTTGCTGTGGAGTGCAGAAAAATAAGTATGTGTTCTTATGCCAACATTCTCATAGTTTGCTTTAAGGAGGATTCCCTGGGAAAGAATATAGAGGTATCGCCTGCAGACATCTCAAGTAGATTTTCTGAAGAAGGTTTGGATGGAGGGATAAAATCATTCATGTACAAAAGTATTCTAAAATTGTATTCAATGTACTCTATGCCAGCACCTTGAAAATGATAAGCTTTTATAGGAATGGTATCTCAGTAATGATTTAAAGCAGCCATCCCTGTGACTGTATCTGTACTTGAGGATGATGAGAGGTAGCGTGGCTTTAGTTTTTTTTCCTGGATGAGACTTTTGTGGAGTCACATGCACTGAACAATTTTTATGACATCTTGGCACTAGTAGTAGCATTGGTCTATTTCTTTATGTAGATCATTAATAGGTCAACACATTATTAAAGTACATATTATTTTTGGTAAGCAACTATAAAAATGTTCTAAAAAAACAAAAATAGAAGTCTCTACCAATTTTTTTCAGTTAGCAACTAATCTCACCTGGGTAGAGGGACATTAGTTGAGGAATTGGCTTTTGGGAAGGTTTGTGGGTCATTTTTAATTGTTCAGCCGAGCATTTGTTACCCAAAGCAGGGCTCTTCAAAGTGATTTCTCAAATAGCTGCCAGAAGAATAATCTAGTCTCAATCTCTGTACATCTTAGCTTTTTTATTACTAGCTTAACCTCCACTAATCCATTCTCCATATTGCTCACAAGATGTGCTGACATGCTAAAGTGATCTTAATCCTGGACCTATGTAAAAGTCAATATCCCCATTATCTTCATCAGAAAATCCAATTTCATTAACGGCTAACAAAGCTCTCATGCTTCAATACTTTCACTTTTGCTACACATTCAACTTGACTTCTAGCAAATACTTATTGAAGGCTTATTTTACCAAACACAAGTCAACTAGCAAAAAGCTTAAGGTGTACTTATCATTTAAAACAAGTGTTAATGAAGAAATGTCATTGGACCCTGGGAGGAGCTAGCAAAATTGGTGATGTTGTGGTGGATATCTGAGCTTTCACAGGAAGGATAAATGGGGTTTGGGTGAGATAGTCATGGTGAGAGTTAGATCCTAGAAGAAAGAGAGTGTAAGGGAGCAGAGACCTTCCGGGAAGCCCAACGTGCTCTGAAGTGCAGGCTGAATGATGTAACGTGCCATCTCCTGTTTCACCCCGAGATGCTTCCAGTGCCGATTCTCAGGGACACTGTTGTTGGAGACTGACCCAGGCTTGTGTGAATTAGATCTATTGTGCTTTGAATTTCTGCTAGGAGGCTTGCATAGTTAGGATGGCATTGGCCTAGCTAAGAAGTATACTTTTAGATATAGCCTTGAACAGTAATCGGCCACCTGCAAGGCCTTGGACCAAAGAAACCTCACCTCCCCCCCCCCCATCACTCTGACTTCTCCTGAAAATTTTCCACCCTCCTCTCTCAGTTACCCCTCCCTGCTTAAAGATCCCTATAAAAGCATGTACAGTTCACTTAATAAACGGAGCCTTGACACTACTCAGAGTGACTCAGTTTCTCATTTGTGCTCGGCTCCCTTCCCCTCTCCCCCCATGACTCTTTCAGGTGATTCCCGGTTCGAAACCCACGAATAACCTGACCTGCTGGAAAGGTCACACTGTATCACTTAGCATCATGTTAAAAGAAGTATAAACATCTGTTATCAATTTGAAGAATTTATATTTACCTTTTGAAAAAAAATTATGTATAATACTAGTCATCGATTGTAGCTAGAGTTTTCCTGCCTGGCCCACAGACCAACCGCTGCTCAGACCCAACCGAGTAAACACAGAGACTTATATTATTTACAAACTGTATGACTGTGGCAGGCTTCTTGCTAACTGTTCTTATAGCTTAAATTAATCCATTTTTATAAATCTATACCTTGCCACGTGACTTGTGGCTTACCGGCGTCTTCTCATGTTGCTTGTCATGGCAGTGGCTGACAGTGTCTCTCTCCTCCGCCTTCCACTTCCCAGAATTCTCTCAATTCTCCTCTCTGTTAGTCCCGCCTATACTTCCTGCCTGGCCACTGGCCAATCAATGTTTTATTTATTGACCAATCAGAGCATTTGACATACCGACCATCCCACAGCAATCGATTATAAGGATTAAATACATATATTCAGGGAAAGAAGTATTTCTGTGACCCGAAGCATATTTGAAAGCCTAGGAGATAAAGTACATTAAAGACTGGCAGGGGGTAGCATTCTGTCAATAGGGAAGAAATACCAATGTATAGCTGAAAGACAATAGAGCAGTATGATACTGACAAAAAACCGAGTCCTTAGGTGGTGTTCATACCATTTTTAATCATGTAATCAATTGTGTTTTTCTTTCATGTCTTTTTAAATATAGTTCGAGACACCCAGTCAGAAAATAAAAATCTGAATTCCTTCAGTTCTAAATGGAACTTTGAATGAGTGGTTACTGGCCAATTTTGTCTATGTACATATTCTAAGAACTAAAGTTATTCAGAATCTGAAGCATGTTGCTCTCCAGCACTTTGAAGACAGAGTGTGCAGTGTGTAAGCATGCACAGGCTTTGCTCCTCACCTGTGTAAGCATGGTAAGCAAAGCTTAGCATGAAATAAAATACTAAATTTTAAACATTTGAATGACTAGAAAGAGAACTTGTCCTCAGATGTTTGACTCTGCTTGAACTTTGAGAATAACTAACTATAAACTCATGAACCATTACTGTGCTGATTAATGTTATGTTAACTTGACACAAGCTAGAATAATTGGAGAGGAGGGAGGCACAACTGAAAAATGGCCCATAAGGTCAGGCTGTAGGCTAGCCCGGTAGGGTATTTTCTTAATTAGTGATCAATGCGGGAGGACCCAGCCCATGTGGGTGGTGCCATCCCTGGACTGGTGGTTCTGGGTTCTATAAGAAAGCAGACTGAGGAATCCATGAGTAGCAAGCCAGTAAATAGCACCCCTCCATGGCCTCTTCAGCTCCTGCATCCAGGTTCCTGCCCTATAGAGTTCCTGTCTTGACTTCAGTGATGAACAGTGCTGTAGAAGCAAAAGCCAAATAAACCCTTTCCTCCCCAAATGGCTTTGGTCATGGTGTTATATCACAGTAATAGTAACTATAACTAAGACAATTAGCAATAATTACATGATCTGAAATCTGGCAATATGTTTTTCTACAAAAACGCTGAGCTTATGTTTCTACCAGAATTGCTGTTGAATTGTGCTAAAAATCTTATAGGGAAAATACATAAATATTTTCATATAATTCATTAAAAATCCCTTTCAAGCATGTTTCTTTAAGATAGGAATGTAATGTATCTGCAGGGAAAAAAGAAATTAGGTGAGAATTCTTAAAATCAAGTAATTATCCAAGACAGGTTTCCTTTTAAACACAGCATCCAGTTTGTAAATGTTGAAGGCCATTTCATTGTGTCCATTAGCAAAACCTTTGCTACCCTGTGGTGACTCCTAGTTCAATCATTTATTTTTTGATAACTCTGTAAAAGACATTGAAGAATTAGTCAAAAATATTGGCATATTTAAATATCATATTTTCCAAAAGGATGTGAACTTAAGTTTATTCTAATTTTGTGCTTTATTGTATGAGGAAATTAGATCAGTGAGTGAAAGCCAGAGGACCAGAAAGTCTGCTGTGAGACTGTCTCCTAAAGAGCTGAATAATGGCTTATCACTGGACATGCTAACGCTGACTGGGGAAAACTGCCCAGAACTCCCCAAATAGATAAAGAATTACAAGCAGCTAATGACTGCTGAGAGAAGGAGAGTTAGCCTCTGTAAGGGATGAGCCTCTAATTGTTTGTTCAATCAAACTGGACTGTCCTGAAACCATATACACACAAGCAGCAGAAATGAACTCAGCATTCATGTGTGTGTGTGTGTGTGTGTGTGTGTGTGTGTGTGTAATAATAATAATAACCAAAGAGATACAGACCATCAATTTGAAAGAGTGAGTGAGGTGGTGCATGGGAGAGATTAGAGGGAGGAACGGGAGAGAAGGAGTGATGTAATTATGTTTTAACTAAAAATATATTAAAAATGGAAGAATCAATGAGCAACTTACCCCAATATCATTTAGGTGATGATGCACAGAATAAAATATAGTCAGACATGAGTTAATTTTTGGATATGTTTTAATAAATAAATGTCCTTATATGCTCAAGTATCAAGTATATATATATATATATATATATATATATATATATATATATATCAAGTATTTGCTAAATGGTTATCAACATAACAAATATGCTACAAAGCTTTTCTGTTTGATCCCTTAAATAGCTATTTTGCCCTGATGAATGCAGTTCATAGGCCGAGTTATTATTTTTATTGGGTGTTATAACAGTCCTAACAGAGAGCATGTGATTCAAATAACATTGTAAGTAAGATTATTTCTTTCTGAATTGTTTATTGTGAGAGAAGATACACATTATTAAATTTAGATTTGAAATTCCAAGTGGATTTTAAATTTGATGGTAATCATATTCAGTAATATGTATTTATATGTGCTAATGTTGAGCTTAAAGGCATGATGAAAGTTGTGTTATTGTAGAATAAAGGAAGCTATACTGTTAATGGCTAGAATGTAATATTAATCAGCCTCACTTTGTAACATAGCTCTTATTACAGCCAGGAGGAACAGAAACTCATTTCTGTCAGTGCATACCTATGGTCTTGCTGTATCAGTAGATCTTTGAGTGTGACTGTTCCTGCCTGACTCATTTTGCAGATGGACAGCATGGGTTCTAAGGCAAGCACGGTTTCTGTGTGCAAGTGCTAATCTCTCTGCAGTCGTTCAGTTTTGCCTTTATAATTCCACTAAATCCTTAGGAAATGAATATATTTACAAATATACTACAGCTTTACAAGTTACGAATAATTCAGCATTGATATATTGGAATATTTAAAGTAGAATCTGTCTTTCTTATTTTCCTCCTTCTCTGTTTTATTTTTTTCCCTGTTGACCAGCACTCATAGGGCCAATAATTAGGTGCATAGAGTGAGTATCTGAGTTGCATGTTGAGGTAGTGAAAATTTAGTTAAAAAATACGAAAATTGAAACATCAAGATGTATCTTAAATGAAGCTTTGTTAATATGAACCAACTTCACAGTCAAAGAATGTGTCTTCCTAAGAGCAATATTTATATTACGTGTATTTACTTTGAGAGATGCTTCTTATTCATCTTTATAATCCATAAACATGGTCCTCTCTTAGGCACTTGAGTTCATCCCAATATATTTGGCAGCTTAATAATAGCAAGTTAGCTTTGGGTGGTATTGTGTGGCTTTTCCAGGAGAAGTGTGAACAAATGCCTCTTCACAACAGCTGGGTCACTGACAACAGACCAAAGTAATGATTCCACCCAATGGCAGCCTAGTGAACCAATGAGCTTACTGGCACTACTTCCAGGAGTATAGGTGAAGGGCTACTTATAGAAATATGCAGCTGGGTGACCAATTATCCCACCCTATCATGGGTAGATACTCATGAAAGCTACATCTCTGGAGCAAGCATGAATCACAGAAAGCTTGATTGTTCAAAATCATCTTTCTCCAGATTGTTATTGCTTATATAACCTTGCAGAAATACCCTATGAATTCTAAGTTTCAGGAAATTCCTGATACTTTGTGAGTTGTCTAATCCTAAAATTTGTAAATTTTGTGTACTTCCTGGTCTTAAGGCTTGCCACCAGATTAGGACGGTTCAATTTTTGGGAACTTGCTACCCTATGATGCACAATAGGATGTGTGTGTTCCCAAAAAAGTCAGGTATTGTTGATTTGGTATTAATAGATGTTGCCCTTGAGGGACAGTTAGGCCACGAAGGCACCACTTTTATTCATTGCCTGAATACCCTTATAAACATGCCATGTTTAGTTAGCTGATTCTACTTTCCCATCTTTTATGGTTTGCTGAAGATATAGCAGGAAGAACCCCATCAGGCAAAATGTTGCTGCCTGAATTTGGCCTTCCCCAGCTGCAGCAGTAAGTAAAGGCTAGTCTTCGTTAGTTGCTCACTCTTTGGTATTCTGTTACATGAGCAAAAAATGGACCACGGAAAGATGCTTGAAGAACTCCACCCATGCAATGATAGACACTGTTTAGCCTTGCATTTGCAAAACTATTCATATTCTAGATATGATTTAAACATCTTTCCATATAAAAAGCACTCAGGAAGTTGCTGAGAATTAATAACCAAAAGCACATGCTTACTTTTTTTTGAAAAAATAAATGAAATTCTATAGATAAATATCTTTTAGAAACACTTATCAAAGGACACCATGTAAGTATATCTGAATCAGCCATTCATTCTACTTAAAAGAAGAAAATAGATTTGGTTTTTTAGTCATTACAAATGTAGCACAGTGGGCAACACAAGATGTTAAGGAGAGGGAACTGGTGGGTACATGGGGCTTGGTCGAGATCCCTGCACTATTTCCACAACTTTCTCCTAGGACTTTAAACTGCTCTAAAAGTTAAATATGTTAAAAATGGAGAAATGCCTCTCAAAATACTGGCTCATTGTCACATTTCAGTGTGCTGGTGTGTAGACTGAAATATTGATAAAAAGAAAGCAAACGTGTTGCAATTGTGAAGACTTTTATGGCATTGCAAAAGGGAAGGAAAAATGGCTTTATACACGGAGCTTTGGTCATGGTTAGACATGTTAGATTTCATCTCATGGAGTAATTGTCTAGGACTGAGCAGTTGTTTGTTCATATAAGGCAGGGGCTTCCTTCTGACAACCTTCATAATTATGTGTAATGTGAGATATAAATGCTTAAGGATATAAATATTCATTACTTATTTAAAATACGATACTATTATTACTTACTGTTTTATTACCAAGACTGTATAATAGTATCTGTGAAGAGGATTTGATATAGTCTTTGGCATTTGGAAAATATTATCATAAAAGTATGTGCAGACAATGTTAAACTACTCCTGGGAATATTGGTGGGAACAGGAATTAGCTCAAGTTATGCTTTAATTTACATGAACAGACTTGTACCTCATAGTACACAGTATGAAATTTTTTTTAGCACTAAAACATATATATATATGTATATATATATATATTATATTCACAATGTATATGTGATTTTCCAAAAACCAGTAGTAGGATTCAAAATTAATTAAATCTTCAGTTTATATTATTGCTTTTTATGTCACATAATTTCAGCAAACATGTTTAGCAAAGCTCTGAACTGTGTTTCTGTTGCAGAAAGGAAGCATATTTTCCTGTGAAAGCTTCATGTACAGTATGTGAGACAGGATAAGGAATCAGTCATTAAACAAGAACCTAATCCCATTTTGTGAAATAAAAGAAATTCTCTATTCTATGTGTGAAGACATTAAAGAAATATTCATACTTTATAACCAATTTTTTTAATTAGCCCTTATTTGTTTATTAATTTAGTGTTGATTCGGGCATATGTGGGGGATACATGAAAAATATGTGAGTCAGTTCTTGCCATCCATTCCAGGGGTACCAGGACAAAATGAACTAAGGTCTTCAGATTTGGTAGCAAGTTCTCTTATCTGCTCATTCGTATCACTTTGCACACTACCATGTTTTAAAAGCAGACCAGGATATCCATGTGAGAAAACAAAACAAAACAAAACAAAACAAAACAAAAAACATTAGGTTTAGTAGATTCCTGTAATCACTTCAAAAATTTACATAGGACTTATAGTTATCATTTGATTATAGTTTTATACCTGGCATGTTTCCAAGGAGTGTTCCAGTTGGCATTTTATTCTTTGAAAAAGTTAATGCATTGACAGAATTTGGATTTGTTTAACCCAGTAAATGAGTCTTTCCCAAATTGAGAACGTGAACATTTACATATCAAGTTAGCTAACATTTGAGTTTCTATTTCAGATGTACTCTCAGTAAGGGAAAACGTCATCTCAAATGCACAAAAACATAAAAACTATAAAAAGAAGATAAAATTGCTTGTGACAATGTCAAAATCCATTTTCAAGGAGATTCATGTCCTCTTTAAAGTGTAAGTCTAAATGCATTTAAATTTCCAATACAAATAGAATGAAATTCATCAAAACAAAAGTCAATCCCCATTACCTTAGTCATCTTGGAAGCATGAATCAATCAAAATGCATCACAGGGCCAGGTATGAGTTTATTGACAGTTCCTGCCTCTCAAGATTTGCATGCTAGCTCATTTTGCAGTAGAGCGGGGTCTCAGCAGATATAATGTTTCAGAAATCTACAAATACTTCTATGTGTGAAAGCCATCCACGAGAGTGAGCATTTCCTTTATGTATGTATGTGTTCTTTTCTATGTGTCCATTTTTGTGTGTGCTTGTGTGTATCTGTGTGTTTATGTATATGATATGTGCACATGTGGATGTTTGCATTTGCACATACATGTGTTGTGTATTTGTGTGTGTGTCTGTGTGTGTGCATCTGACACACTGATTTTTGAGAACTTCACTAGGAAAACATTGCCTGAGCCAGTGAAGGGTTTGAAAATATCCTCAATACTTTTGTGATAATGAAAACAAGTTCAGTCAATATAAAAGATCCAAGTCAGGATTATGAAACATTAGAATTCGAGGTAATATTTTTCCATGCTTTATTACATTTATAGATCTAAATTTATGCTAAATAAAGTTGTGTAAAGAGAAGATATTCTCTTTTTCGAGAAGAAGCATTTTAGAGTAGTTAAAAATAGATATAAAAATATTTTTCTTAGAATTTAATTTCAAAGAATTATGTTTATGGGATTTTAACCATATTTCTGTAATGCTAGCTTAAGGAAAGGATGATTTTCTTAATGTATAAATTTAAATAATGTAACATTTCTAGGGGGAATGATGGGTAAAATATTGGCATAAAACCCACAAAACTGAATAAAGAAACCCTAAGGCTAATATATATATATATATATATATATATATATATATATATATATATATATTAGACTATACATGAAATTAAAAAATTAAAGAGATGGCTTAGCTTTAATGTAAAGTAAGCTCAGCTTACATAGATGAATGAAAGATTATCAGTTTTGATATTCACTTAGTCAAAGGATGTAACGATTCTAGTATATACATAGTGACTTCAGATTTCAACATTAATCTTCAGGACAGTAAATGTACAATGGAAGAAGTCATGGATTATATTCTCAAGAAGCAGAGGACCATCGAAGTGGGTAGACAGGCCTGGTTAGAGACAGCTGGGGAGACAGACACACACTGGGCTTATTGAATTGGGGAGCGAGCTTCTAAATGACAGCTGGGAAAGGAACTGTGTATGTTGTTCATAAGTCATTTGAAAAGTCCCTCAAACACAAGAACAACAACAAACACCAATCCTCTTAGGAATGTTCATAGTTAATTTGGACATACTGTTCACACCATGGAATCTGATGGTGGAGCTAAGAGAAAAGGCAAAGAGTAGGACACAATAGAGCTACAGATCTGCTCTCCTCAAACAGGGAAGCACATAAGCCTTGAAAGTTGGTGAAGTTAGAATTATATTGTTCAACCTGAGTCTGTAATTGAATTAGAATGGTGAGAGAGAATCTATGAAGCCCCACACCTCGTCTGCAGAATGTGTCTGTGACTCTGGGACATTACAGAGGGTGACCTTTGTAAGAGACCCCCAAGTACTGAATAGCACAAAAATAAATATGTCTTCCCACTTCTTTCTTACAGTGCTTAATATTTTTTAAATTCTAGAAATTTGGTGGTAATTTGAATGGAAATGGAAATTTAGAATTTTTTTCTCTCTTGTACCCTGGAGAATGTTAAGAAATAAAATGCATGGGACTGACCTAGGTCCTCTGCATGTATGTTACAGTCTTGTAACTTGATCCTCTTGTGGGACTCCTAACAGTGGGAACAGGCACTGTCTCCCACTTTTTGCTGGCTTTTGGGACCCTGCTCCTCATACTGGGTCGCCTTGCCCAGCCTCAATATATGGGGAGTACCTAGTCTTACTGCAACTCGATATGCCTTGTTTTATTGATACTCATGGGAGACCTGCCCTTTCCTGAACAGAAATGGAGGAGGGGTGGATTAGGGTGTGGGGGCCAAGAGGGGTGGGGAGGGGCTGGGAGCAGAGGAGGGAGGGGAAACTACAGATTGGATGTTAAACAAACAAACAAACAAATGAATGAATGAATGAATGAATGAATGAATGAAATAATGATAGTGGTTGCTGCTTCTCACTAGTGAAGCCCTTATTTTCCCTCAACATCTACAGATTTTCAAAGCTAGTTTCATAAAATATTTGAAGACTAGCAGATCTCTGTTTATTCATGAGCCATTCAACATTCATGGAACAAGTGAAAAATTAGTATGTAATTTTTAAAGAGAAACCATAGGAAAAGAGAAGTGAATGTATGTATGTGATAAGCAGATGACCTGCTGGTCTCCTCTACCTCCAACCTCCACATTTTTCTGAGATTTCTTCTATGAGCCTTGGGCAACTAACTGCACACAGGTGAACTTGACTGACCCTCTTCAGCTGTTTAGACACCAATGCAAACATCCTGTTTTCTTTGAGATGAAATTGTTCGATGATGATGGTGTTCCATGGCAGCCCACCTTCCTCCTTCTCCAAATCCTCTATCTCCCCTTGGGGCTGGCAATCATGGAAGCACCAGGGGTGGGAAATGTACATTTTTACAAATAGTTGGTCTTAGAAAATGTCCTAACATTGAATAAATAAAATTTGGATGACTATGTCATAGGAAATTATGTAAGGTTTTATTAATAAATGTATTTAAAATGAAGACAAGAATTTTATTCATAAAATGGAGTTTTAATAAGAGGTAATTATAAACAATATGCCAAGTTTGGGTTTTAAAGAGGCAGGAAGGACTCAGCTCCTATCCTATACTCACCTGTACATTTGTTATGATAAATGACTGAGATTCTCAATCAGATAAAATGCTTTTCAGGTGAATGAAGAAAGGAAAGGAACAGGGACACACATATGTATATATATAAATACAACCTGCTGTGTCCATGTAGAGTTACTCACATATACATGTGTTGAGGTCTAATTTCTTGGGATTGGATAACTTATCAGGGTGCTCATTCCTGGAGAGGGTTGCTTCTGTCTCTCATAACAGTCATTAATTGCCTATAGCTGCTTTTCTAGGTGTGAAGTCTTGTAAGATTTTTTCTTCTGCATTGATGTTGGTATGTCAACTGGTAGTATCAGTCAGTGTGCAGGCATGGTCACTGGGATTTCATGGGAGCAGCTCCCTGTTATTTTGAGAAGATACTATCTTGTGGTAGACATCCTGATCCTCTGGCTCTTAGTGTTTTTCTCTCAGATCTTATTGCACTAGTGGGGGACACCTTACCTGTTAAGTTGACAATGTAGTTCTTGGAGTTCACAGCTGGGTAAGACCACCAATGTCTTTCCTCCCTAACAGTCTGCATAATTTCTTTCAGCAGTATGAAAGCCCATCAGCAAGGAGGAGGCTTTCAGCTCAGTTCCAGATAAATCTCTCTATATTTTGCATCCAAGATATGAAGTATCTTTAGAAAAAAGTGTCTTTTTATCTAATTCTTGTGGGCAACCAGGAGGAATGGCCAGAGTCCATATCATTTAGAGACCAATGGGGCTTCTGTAAGCAACAATTCCTATGGCTGCCTCTATTACTTGCCACTGATATTTTGGATTCTAGAAGCAGCAACAATCAACCACGCAATATCTCCATAACTCTTCATCCCATTACTGTTTCAGAAACAGTTAGTTCATTTCTCTCAGTTGCTAAGACTGAAATTTGAAGTGACTATGGATTTCTATTAAAAAATTGCATATGATATCTTAGTGCATGTTCTGAGGATGGGTTAAAATTGATCGTTAGTGAATTATCTACTGGAGATATGGAGTTACAGTATTAACCTTCTGACGCAGGAAGGTCCTTAAAGGATGCTCAACAGAAGTTTGAGTGTACCTGTGACCATTTATCACATCTATGATGTTTAGCTATTCACTAAAAAAAAAAATCAAGGCATGGAAGCCTTTAATTGTTTTCTATAGATTAAAAGAGATGTAATAGCAACCTTGGCATAGTGTCTTACAAGTGTATATAATTAATGTCGTCAAATGATTTATTGAAATATTATTGAATATTCTGAAGCCATTGAAGGAAGTTATTCAGCTACATTCTGAACTCCTCATTATTTATTTAGTATGGCCACAGAGTAGACTCATTTCTCCTCAGGTCCAGAACCAGACTCTCTGCCCTGACATTGTGGCCTTTTAAGAAAATGCATGTTGGACATTTGATAGATTTTTATATTTTTCTCATTATAGTATCTTAATTGAATCTTTGTTGCATAAAATTGTACTCTTATTCCTTAAGAAAATGGAGATAATGGAGTTTTGGAAGGTAACCCATTCATAATTTTGATCTCAGGGATATATAGGCAAATTGTATCACAAGAGGATTAGGTAAAACTGTACTCTAACAAGTATGTTAAAGAAAAGCTTGTTATGTTTCTGTTACATTAATCATGTTAACCCCACGATAGCTGAGCATATATTCCCAAATGCAAAATGTGCCCACTATGTGCCCATTCAGTCTCATACTCTGCTTTTAGTGGGAGACGTGGCATTTACTTTTAATGGTGTTTTATTAAACATCAGAAGAAAATGTTGTTTGTTAGATTATAAATTAATGTAATTTCATTTCAAAGGCACAGGAATGAAAGAAATGATGTTTTAAAGCAAGACTGTGAGCACAGAACCTCTTCCTACCCATGTAGGGATCCAAGAAAAATTAAATAAGTGTTGGTTTTACATAGATTTTATACTTCAAGCTGTGTGGCATTATCTTAGCAAGAGTTGATTTTATACAACTATTGGCAATGACTAGAAACAATATATAGGTATGCACTGTTGCCTTTAATTTACATTTCAATAGTTACACTGTGTAAAAAAATCCACAGAATGATTCCCCTACTATTTACTATTAGTAATAGCAATTACTAATTAAAACAAGCACCTTTCTTCTCAATAACATAGCAGTAATAATTTTAAATGTTGGAAATACAGAGCTTTGGACACTCAAAAACAATTATAAAATTACTTCTTCAGCCTTAAAATAAAAAGAACATCCCTTTCACCATGTTCTTTTATATGATTGTTGTCATTTTCAAATTTAGGTATTTCGATAGTTAAACATATTTCTTCTCCCTACATCCTAGATATAGCTTTATTACAATGAAAATCACAGTGACTGGTATTAATATAAACTAGTACCAACTTTTAAGCCTTAATATGTGCCACACAGAGACTATATAATTTTTTATTTTATTTGTCATTATTTTGCAGAATACTTTTTATTTACTGTTTACTCAGAGTTGCTCTCCCAAAGCATGTGAGATAGCTATAGCACTTTATAATTTACAAAGCATTTCATCTGTTGGCAACCCCATGAAGGAGAAAGAATAAAGCTTAGTATTCTTTTATGAGGAAAGGGATGGTCTCTTTCTGGTCCCTGACTCTTGGAGAACTATGGGTTACTGTGACGACATGGCCAAACCAAGAACCATACCATACACGTCATCCAAAAATGGCTAAGAAATAGTACCAAGAAACCCTGGTCACAAAGATATGAATGAATCTCTAAAAGGATATGACCCAAGTTCCTGAGGAGCATCTGTTTTGCCAAGAACTACAAGAAGAGCCTAGAGAAGATGCAGGAAATCATGTAAGGCAATGAGTGCACTTGTAGAGGCCATCAAACTCTTGTGAAGTCTATATTGGTTAAGTCTAACATGCCAAAGGGCCTTAACCAAAATCTCCATAGACTTGCTTTCACTACCCATCTCAAGCTTGGGGACCAGATTCATGGCTACATGGCCAAGAGTTCAGGATCTGCCAATCAAAGCCTAAGACTCAAACCACAGCATAGGCTACAGCTCCAGTTCAGTTTTTGTTGCTACTCAAGTAATACTCACAAAGGTGCTCAGGCCCATTTTAAGCCACCATATAAAGGGCTTCTTTCAACCAAGGTGAAGACATATGTAGCACTATGAGCCTCCACACATTTTGTAGATGGTTCATGTCTTATGCTCTTTTATAAATAAATTTAAGGCCAGATCTGCTGTAAAAGAAAATGAAAATGATGGAAACTGAGGCTCTCAAATGTAAGGAAAGCTCCTGAACTCTTTAGGTCCCTGAAAGCCTTATTCTGAACTCCTTCAAATGGATTAAGCCCTCCACTCTACCAAAGTAATTTTAATCAGTAAACAGTTAACTTTAGCTTCCCTAAATCTAGTATTCTGAGACTTTGGGGTAGGAGAAGACACCATAATTACCAGGATGACGGTCTAAAACTAAAATAAGACGATGAAAAAATTTTCAGGTGTTTAGAAGAGCAAAAGGGCTGTTTGACTTCAGAATAAAAAATAAGGAGGAGATGGTTTGTCAAAGACATAAAGGAAGTAGTCCCTTTGATGCAGAGAGACCAGTTTGGGGTGACAGAACTGCTGGTGGCCGTGGATGGTCAATACAATACTCAGTGGTATTTTGGATGACCTTTGTCTTGTAATGCTTTGTTTGGGCAATTTTTATCCTAATGGTCTTTTGCTTTTATCTTATAGTTTCCCATTTTGTGTTTTTTTGTGGTTTTCTTTTGTGTGTGTGTGTGTGTGTGTGTGTGTGTGTGTGTGTATGTGTGTCTGTCGGTCTGTATCTGTGTGTATCATGTGTTTCTTGTGTTTTTTCTTTGCTTTTTTCATTGTCTGTTTGTTTTGTTTTATTCTGGTTTGTTTATTTTATTATTTGCCTGTTGGTTTTCTAATGAGAGAGAAAAGGAAGGTGAGGAGTTGGATGGGTGGGGAAGTATTGGGGGCATCTGGGCTGAGATGAAGGATGGTTAAAGGATGATCAGAGTACATTGTAGGAAAAATATTTCCAACTAAGAAAAGAGCTGATGGCACTTGGGGTGTATTAAGTATTTTGTTGCCCTGAATAAAATGGAAGATAGGCAATGAGTGTATGATACTGGTGAAATTTGACCTGGGGTTGCATGGATTCTGCTGTGCTCTTTGCTTGGCCAGAGACTGGAACTAATTTTCTCTACAGGAGCACAGGATTATCAGCATTGCATTTTGAAGGACTTCATACACCTTTTGCAGCCCACATAATAATCTTATTATCTTATGCATGGACTCTTTTTTTTTCTTTATTAAGAATTTTTTTTTTTTTGGCCGGGCAGTGGTGGTGCATGCCTTTAATCCCAGCACTCGGGAGGCAGAGCCAGGCAGATCTCTGTGAGTTCGAGGCCAGCCTGGGCTACCAAGCGAGTTCCAGGAAAGGCGCAAAGCTACACAGAGAAACCCTGTCTCGAAAAACCAAAAAAAGAAAAAGAATTTTTTTGTATTCATTTTTACATACCAACCACAGATCCCCCTCTTTCCTCCTTCTGCCCCCCCTCAGCCTTCCCCACTGCCACCAACCCCCTATTTCCTCCTCCAAAAAGATAAGGCCTCCCATGGGGAGTCAGCAAAGCCTGGTACATTCAGTTGAGGCAGGTCCAAGCCCCTTCCCCTGCATCAAGGCTGTGTAAGGTGTCCCACCATAGATTCTCTTTCTCCAACTCTAGCCCCCTCCTGTCTCCCCCTTTCTCCACCCTGTGGCAGGTTAGCAGAGCCTAATGGACTGTTGGAGTCCACAGTAACCACATAAGCTTTCTTTTTCATCCTTGTTCTTCCTTTGTTTGCTTTTCTAATATGAATAGGAGCTGTTATTTCTTTAAGTCTAATGTCTAAACATGATTTAAATATTTAAACAACAACAACAAAATAATAATAATAATAATAATAATAATAATGCTTTTTTAATCATATTCATCAACAACATTCCTTACTGTGACAACTGAGGAATATACCTAACCTCTATGTGTGAAGAAGAAGAAGAAATAGAAGAAATTTGTATACTTTTTCTTCAGATAATATTCTGCTGACTTATTTTTTCTTGATTTTGCATATATTAATGGATACTTCAGATATGTATTTCCTTCCTTCTTTTCTTTTTTTTCTTTAAAGATTTTTTTATTTATGAACTTTTTTATGGGCATTTTGTCTGTATGTATATTTGCATACCACAAGAAGGCATCAGATCCCATAGGACTACAGTTATACATGGTTGTAAGCCACCTTGTGGGTATTTGGCATTGGACTTAGGACCTCTGGAAGAGCAGCCAGTGCTCTTAACCACTGAGCCTTCTCTTCAGCCCCAAAATGTATAGCCCAGGCTGGCCTTGAACTCATGATGTTCCTGCCTCTGCCACCACATGCTACACCACAATTGGCTTTTTTTTCATTTTTATTAGTTCTCTATATATTGTATTTTGATCATATTTACCCACTTCCTTCAAATTCTTTCAGATATACCCCTCCCTTGCCTTTCTACCCAG
>CABHPP010116197.1:7450-18538 GCA_902168425.1 Peromyscus attwateri
TGGCTAGTTCCGTGGCTGTGATCTCAAACTGCGATTCTCTCTGCTTTTACAGAGATTTTGGAGCAGGAGTTAGAAAAAAAAAAAAAAAAAGCAGAGTAAGGTGGTGATGTCTGAAGACAAGGTGACAGGAAGAAGGTCAAGGACAGATCCAGCTGGAGCATGACAAGGATGAGAGAGGACAAAGATCCCTAAAATGTCTCTGACCTCGGTCCCTCGGAGATGCAGGATGGTCCTGAGCTCATGAGTAGGAGAAAATGAGACTGTTGGCTGGGGATGGGTTGCTTGGCTTAGGACCTGAGGAAAATGAAAGAAACTGAATAGGGTAACACATGGGTTAAGGAGAAAGTGACCCCTAAGCTGTGCTGGAGCCCAGCAAGCCAGATGGTCAGGGGCTCACGGAGACACCATCCCTTCAGGATTTTCCACAAGGGTTCTCAAGAGCACAGGAAGAAAGAGCTGGTTCGTGTTTTCTAAAGCTGTAATGTTAAAAGGGTGGGAATAAAGGTCTTGGCAGCATATGGAACCTTTTCAGAGATGGATTTTAGAAGTTCTCAGTGACATGGCACAATTTAAAAGGACTGGAATTAGGCCTTTAAAGAAGAGAAAACAACAGAACAGAAATCTCTGGGCTTTCAGGCCCTGTTCTGAAAACAGGCTTGAGGCTCACTGAGATTTAGTACACTAATAGTTATATGGTCATTAAAAGATTTAGTAGGTATTCGAGTTGACTGACCCCAGGGTGCCCTTCAATTTCACTCCACAGCTGCAGTCTTTGTACTTTTATGTTTCTTAGCTCTCCGTGTGTGTGTGTGTGTGTGTGTGTGTGTGTGTGTGTGTGTGTGTGTTATAAATCATAGTCATTTTTGAATTCACCAAGTTCCTGAAGAGAAAGGTGCACTGAGAGACCATACTGAATGCCATGTGCCTGGAAACCGAGCCCACGTCTCCAGCAAGCCACCTTCAGAACACAAGGACTGGCGATTTGTGCTCACCTCTAACTTCTGGTTCAAACTGCTCAGCTCAAAGGGTATTTCTTCTTTGCTGGGGGCTTCCTTTCGGTGAACTTGGTTTTGCTTCATCTGGTGTAATCTCAGTTTCTCAAAGTTATTGGTTAGCTTAGAAAACTGCAAATGATACGAAATAGTACCAGTTACTTACAGCTGGCCTTCATAACATTTCTTTGTCGCGCAGCTCTTTGAAAACGTAAGTCATGATTAGAAAGTGCAGTAAAACTTAAATGTTCCAATTAGTGAGGATGGAACCTGCTATTAAAACTCAGTTACTGAGGCCGAGCGTGATTCTATTCTGTGCCTGTGAGTCTGGGCCTTCATTAACTGCAGTGAGCCCGTGATAAACGTTTTGTTCAGTTTTGTGTTAATGTACGTAGGCAGCAAAGCTGACAGTCTAAAAAAAAAAAAGAACCCACAATTTTCCTTACTTTTACTCAGTGCCATCTTGTGTTGACAACTTTAATCTCAACAACTCAGTTGGTGTAACAGCCGGCTCATACTTTCATGTACGTCTATAGCATCATATCATAGCATCTGAGGAGATTCCAGAGAGTCTGTTCATTGTACCCACTGACTATCTTTGTGTTGAACTAGCTACGGAGGTAGCTAAGCCGTTGCTGACAGACTCAGGGTCCCTGTCACCTGCGTCTCCCAGCACGTTCTTGAGCAGTCCCTGTGTGTTTGCTGAAGGGCTAATCTCCTCCGCTGAATCATGGCGGCACACCTGCTTTCACTTCTTAAACACTGCATGCTGTAGTTTTGTCTTGGCTTTTTACTTTCAACCTCCCTGTATAATCATATTTGAAGGGAATTCCCTGAACAGGTCATTGAGCTGGGTCCTGTTTCTTTTTTTTTTTTTTTTTTTTACATATCTGGCACTCTTTAATTTGTGTGGTTAGGCCATTTTTGTTTAATATAATTATGGATATGCTCGACTTAAGCTTGGCTTCTTGTGTTCTGTTTTCTGGCTTCCTCTAGCTTGTAGTTTGGTTTTACTGTCTTGTCTTCCCATGGCTCACAGGGGTATTTTTAAGGCTGCACTGTGAGTTGTAGATAGTTTTGAGTGCGTCTTTTTACATCTTTCTCAGCCATATCTTCAAGCATCAGGTTAAATACACACAGCTTGCTGTGGTCTGCAGGTGTCTGATATTTCTCTAGTTCAAATGTGGAATTCTTATTTTCTTTTCATCCTGACTCGTTTATAAACAAAAAAATTACATATTTTTGCTACATACACTGGAAACAACATTAGACATTTAAAAAATTTATATCAAACAATTAGCAAAACTCGAGAGCAGAAGGAAAGCCTGCGGCCAGGGACCCAGGATTTTACACCAGATGTCTTCCTGGTGCCTGTAAAGAACTTCCGGTAGCCATTGTGTTAAGGCAACGTGACCGCTAACAGAGGCTCGAGTTTTCCCCCTCTGACTGTGCCTTGGTTTCCCCATCACTCCTGAAGGATATTTTCTTTGGGACGAAATCCCAGACAGTTCTGCTCTCTCAGCGCTTGTGACCCTTCTGCCCTTCCCATGAGAGGTGCTGCTACCCGAGCTGCTTTTCTCCTCTAATTTAAGACTTGTTTCTTTCAAATGCTTCTGAGGTTGTTCACTGTTTCCTTTATTTCTTTGGGTTTATCCTGTTTGAGGTTCACTCAGCTTGGTGACACTCTGGTCAAATCTTGGGGCATTTTGTCCACCCTTATCCTCTTTTTCTTTCCTCCTGGGATTTTAATGACAGGGATTTAAATGGAGCCCCATGTCCCTCAGGTCTGTGCCCCTTTCATGTCCCTCACCTCTCGTATTCTCCATTCTGCTTCTGAGACCCTCCACTGAATTTTTCAGTTTGATTATTCTAGTTTTCAATTATAAAGTTTATAATTATTTTCGATATTTTAACTTCTTTGCTAGAATGGTGTGTGTGTGTGTGTGTGTGTGTGTGTGTGTGTGTGTGTGTGTTGAGACAGTGTTTCTTTGTGCAGCATTGTCTGTCCTGGAACTCGCTCTGCTTTGAACTCACAGAGATCTGACTGCCTCTGCCTCCAGAGTGCTGGGATTAAAGGCACGTGCCACCACCACCTGGCTAGAATGTTATAATTTTTATCAATTTCAAGCATGTTTGCAAATGTTCATTGAATCATCTTCATGACCATTGCTTCAAAGTCCTAGTCAGATTATTCTAATGGTGTCATTGGCATCTGCTGATCCTGCAGTCTCCTTTACACTGAAATCTGGTTTTGTTACTGTGAGTGATTCTCTGTAGGAACCTGGAAATTTGGGGACACTGTGTCTCAAGACTGTCTCTATGTTGGAGCAGGGAAGATGGAAGGCCATGGCTACTGCTGGGCGGCAGTGGAAGTCCAGGTACCAGAGCAAATGCCCCTCCTTGCAGCTGGGAGGAGGGGGAGTTCCGAGGATGCTGCCTGCACTGGACTGGAGGACATGGTACCGATTACTGCATACAGAATTCAGTGATGCCGTGTGGGGTGGGATGAGGTGAATCTTCACCTTGCTGCTGCTTTAAGAGGCTTCCTCTGACGCTACCTTCAGGAGCAGGGGGTGGAGTGTCTTATGACCCACCACAAGGCAGTTGTAGAAATCCAGGCTCCACATTTGGTCTTCTTGGCACCACTCAGGCAGGCAGTCTGGGGCAGGGGGTTCTGTCCAGGAGAGGGTAGAAATCTAGGTTTCCTACTCAGTGTTTGTTGCTGGGCCAGGGCCATAGTTATTTTTCTGTGGTACTTGGCTATTTTTGAGAGTTTTTGTGTTGGTAGTTTTGCTACTTTCTTGCTCTTTCTGCTATAGATGACAGGATTTCCTCTGGGCTCTGCCAATGTTTGTCTGTCTGCACCCATTACTGTGTCTGAGCTGTGTGACGGTGCTAAAACAAATTCCAGTGAGCTCACTGATGCACTGTGTTGGCTCTCAAGGCCCCTAAGCAACTGGCCTCTTCTCCCTACTTTCTACCAAGTTCACAGGCTGTCTTACAATGTCCAGGGCTTTCAACTGTGCTTAGGAGGATAGAGAAACACAGCTGGTCTAGCTCTGCAGAAGTATCAGACATACCCACACTGGACTGTCAGAGTGAATTCAGTTTGTGTTGCTATTTTTGTAGGAGGAAAAAAAAAAGCCAAGACTGATTGCATCAAGTTTTAGATCCTTCTGGTCTCAGCTCAGAAAACTGTATGCAGCTTCATAGTACAAGCTGCCTTCTAGTGGCACATGGCTGAATTGCAGGCAAAATGTAGATTTAGCTAGTATTTTGTAATAGCAGTTAAGTAATGGCTTCAAATATTTCCTATTCCATTTTTAATAGCTGAATCTCCTTTCTAGAAAAGGCACTTAAGGAGCAACACTGAATACTCCAGGCTCCCTTGACTAGGTTATTACATATGAAATCTTTGCTGTCCAAGAAACGTTGGTGGTCGGAGTTCACAATCACACCACATTCCCCACTGACTCCTTTACTAGGTTAAGGACCTCAGCAGCTGCTGGGCCTGTGATGCCGACACCTGCCCTGAGAGACATCTTTGGTAGGAGACAAGACTCTGAGGCAAGCCGAGTGGGGAGCTGCAGTGGCGGGGGACAAAGAAGCTGGCACCCCTCTCACGGCACACGCAGAGGCACTGCCATTTATGAAGAGCCCATCAGTAGCAAGCCCAACTTGGCTCCTTCAGCTGCTTACTTCATAGTAGCAAGCACCCATATTTTAGGCTGCTGTGGAAGAAACCCTATCCCCAGAAATAAGCGCAGGAGAGAATTTTGTTTTTTGTTGTTCTCATAACTAATAACCATTAAGAAACTGCCCCTGGAGAGACAGAAAGTTATTTGTCTAGCGTCCTGTCACAGCGAAGGCAGTGCAGATGGTAGCCGAGGTGACAGCCTCGTCAGAGACACAAATCAGGACGCAGAAGATAATGAAAGCCAGAGACAAACATGCAATTAAGACACAAGAGCATTTGCTTATATACTAAACATTTTTTTTAAAGTTAACACTTTTATCGGTCAAAACATGTGTCGTAGTATGTACCATTACACTTAGCAGGTTCTCTTACTTGAGCTTTTAGGGTCTGCAGCTGTCCTTCATAGTTCTGAGTCATTACTAAGTTACACTTTTCTAGACTGTCCAGCTTCTGTCGAAGCAACCCCACCTGCAGTGAGAACAAACTTTCAATCAGCTTTTTCCGAATTTTACCTTCAAAAATCAGAAAATGTGCAAAGGAGAAGTGCAATCCAAGTTAAGCTGCTGCACGGAGCCAAGAGTAAACATTGTCATGCAGTTCTTAAAACAGCTGCTAATAACTGGATTTGCAGACACCAAATGTCTCTAGCCGGCCCACCGGCCCTGTTTTAGGACAGCATGGAACAGTGTGTTTATCACTGCAATTTAAATTAAGATTCAGAATTTACTCTGTGTGATCTGTTTTGGGAGGCGGTTATCACGTAAAACTTCTGCTAATGTAACCAAAGGATTTTCTTTTGGTTAGGTTCCATTTCTTACCAGTCTGGTTGGTGGTCTATGGATGATTGTCACATTTTATAAGAACTAACATATTAATGAAAAGTAAAAATGTTTAAGAGCACTTGTTAAGGATTTGAATGATTCTGTTTAAATGCAGATGATACACATACTTACACACCTGTGTCACTGCAGGTCCTTGCCTACACCAGGACCAGAGGACCTGCCAACGGAAACCAGAGCCACACCCACCTGTGGAACACCAATGCCCTTGGCTTTGCAAAAACCAAGTGCCATCCAGAAGTCCACAGAGGCAGAGAGTGGCTGATGAAAACTTCTGTGATGACGTGTGATTCCTGACTGGAGAGTTTTCCCATGCACATAGGAGAACATACCCCCACCCACCCATACCCACGAACACATGAGAACACACATGCACATGCACACATACACTTTCACCAAATGCACTCTCCTTTGGCAATTATCTCTTGATATGCTTGTTCACAAAATATTTTCTCACAGATCAGAAGTAGTCAATGCTCCTGACCTCTGCTGAACAAAGACAGCTTTGGTCTCTATGGCAGAGCTCCTAGAGGAGCCAAAGCATTTTTACCTTTGTTTCCAAACACTCTTACTTCACACGTACCTTAAATGTCTGTTTACATTTATTGGCAGCACTGATGTAGTAAGTGTCTCCATCAGAAAATACCTGATTTAGTCTCTGCATCTATTTGATAGCATACATTTAACACCAAATGTGCTGACAGAATTGTAAGTGACAAGGGAATTTGGCGCATGAACAGTTTGGTGACATGTGTGGTCAGTACCTCCTGTCCTTTCTGGTCCAAGCAAGTCTGTGCATTGGCCAACTCTTGATCCCGAAGGTCTAACCGAGTCTCTAAAGCCCGCATCTTTCTTTCCCAGTCCAACTTCTTGTTGCTCACCATGATGTCAATTTGTTCCATCAGTTCTTGAAGCTCCGCTTCACAAGGAGAAGCCCTGGTGAATGTGGAAAAGTGAGATAGTTTCAGAAGACTAAGATGGGGCAGGAGGGATTCCTGCATCACTCTCTGCAGCTGCATCGCTTCCTCAGATGGTTCAACTGTTCAAGTAGGAAGAAGCTTCAAAGCTGCAAGTTAATCCCTTAAATAAAAAGGTAACTTCAGAGATGATAGTACCTGTCTTAGTCAGGATTTCTATAGCTTCGATGAAACACCATGACCAAAAAGCAAGCTAGGGAGGAAAGGGATTATTTGGCTTACACTTCCACATTGTAGTCCATCAATGAAGGAAGTTGGGACAGGAACTCAAGGTGGGGGGAGGGTACGGGGCGCGGGGAGGGGCTGCTGCTTACCGGCTTGCTCAGCCTGCTTTCTTATAGAACCCAGGACCACCAGCCCAGGGATGGCCCCACCCTCAATGGCCTAAGCCCACCCCATCAATCGCTAATTAAGAAAATGCCCTACAGCCAGATCTTACGGAGGTATTTTTCAAATCAGGTTCCTTCCTTTCAGATGACTCTAGCTTGTGTCAAGGTGATGTAAGACTAGCCAGCACAGTACATTTATACTTAGCTAAAAAGAAAAAAATCTTGTTACCCACTTATAATCCTAGCACTCAGGAAGCAGAGTCAAAAGGATTCCCAGGCAGTCAGTCAGGCTATATAAGAGTTCCAGACACTTATCTTAAAAACAAAAACAAAAACCAAAAAACAAAAACCAAAAAACAAAAAGCCAACAAATCAAACAACACACACACACAAAACCCAAACTGAAACCGAACCAAATTTAACAAGCACCATCTTTTTAGAATATGCTAATTCTAGGGGATATGGTAATTCTGAACAAATGCTAAGTGCTTAGGGATCCAACAATTGAAAATGACACACACAGACGTCTGTCATAACTCAAGGAGGTTTGACAGAGACACACTGGACATCAGTCAGGTCCACGGTCACATAGCTCATCTGTGGAAGGATCAGACACAGGGCTCAGCTTCCCATTGTGGAATCCTTGTACCATGAAGTGAAAACAGGTCCTTTCGATAAGAACTGACTTAAAATCTATGGTACTAACCACGATAACCCCCCAAATCCTGTGTTTCCCCAATTGCCCAGCACAGTCTGCACAGTGATGTATCTCTAGTTTATCCAGGACATTCACCAGCCTTGGCGTTAGAGAGGGGCCAAGTACAAAGTGTTGTTCTGAAGCCTTCTCATGTTAGTGCCAGACTAAGGGCCAAAGGCTTTTTCAATTTTTATTTAAAACTTAAACCTAAGGAAAGGAAGTATGCCAATTCTTCTGTAGAGAGCCTAAGTAACTGAACTGGAGTCATGATGTAGAGAAGAACAGAACCATGGTGTTTCCTTTTCACACTGTCTTTTCATAACTACTTACATTACTCCTTAGTGTAAATAAGATTCTTTTCTTTCTGTTAGTATAGGCTCTGAGAAAGAAAGAGCTGTTAGTCTTGCTCATCACTGTCTCACCACAAGCCAGAGCAACACTCCAGCACAGAGGGAATGCTCCAGCATATGGTGAGTACCCTAGCATGTAGGTAGTGTTCCATCATGTGGAAAGTGCTCCCTCATGTGGGAAGTGCTCCCTCATGTGGGAAGTGCTCCAGGACATGGTGAGTTGCAAGCGCTCAATACACCTCTGTGGTGATAAAAGAGCTTTTTCATTGACATTTCTTTGGCATATAGGAATACAACAAGCCAGCGGAATTCACATACTGGCCCAACATAGACTGTGGAATAAAAGAATCTACCCCATTGATATTGTTAAATAAATAAATGATTGGCTTGTTTCCTGGCTATGACTATGGTATAATAAGCTAGAATACATGACTCACAGGGCAGAAGAAATCACACACACAGAGGTCATCTAACTCACCTATTGGTCCAGCATGTACACTCCTTCCACAAATATTTCTTAAAAGAGTCGTCTATCACACACAGCAATGCTCAGATTTAGAGGGCTTTTGATGATTCTGTGTCAGTAACAGAAGTATCTAGTGATTCCTACAGTTTGTGATCTATTTTGAAAAACCACTGCAAAGACATCACCCAGCATAGGTCTGAGGTCTCCTCTGAACAAGTAACTGCCACTCTCTGAGATGATATCGTGTTAGCAAGAAGTGTTCTGTTTTCACAGTGACTTCTCTCCTACTCCCTAGTCCTGACTTGATCCTGAAGTCATTCAGGACTTTCAGCACAGTATGACCACACAGTACTGAGTCATTCATGTGGGGGGTACAGTTCTGGTTGTACCCTGTCTTCTCAACATGTCGTATCAGATATTCAAGTGAATGGTGGCCAGACCACATGGCAGCAGACTCTGACCTGCATCTGCTGTTCCAGCCAGCTCAGAAAGCCAAACTACCAAGGTTGCAGGTGTCGCCATATGGCAGAACATGGTTACTGAGCGTCCTTGAGTTTTGTTTCCCTTTCCACCTCAGAAACAACTAGAGAAGGATAAATATGTTATCCAAACCAATCGCCTAGGATGCCTCACATCTAGTTATCCTCTCTCTAACCTCTCCATGCCAAGAGCCCTCAACCCCAGCAAACCCAAAGTCTTTCCTCTCCTACAGGCTTTTCCACAGTCTGCTCTGCCTTGAATCTGCAAATGCTCATGTGATGTTCGGTCTTCATTGTCAACTTGACTAGACTTTAGAGCCACCTAGAAAACCTAGCTCTGCATGGCTCTGTGAGGGTGTCATCAGAGGCATTCAGCTGAGGAGGGAAGATCTACCTTTAAAGACAAGGCAGTTGACCAAGTTGAGTGAAAGGCGGGGGGGAGGCGATCAAGGAAGCCCACTGAGCACCGCGTTCATCTCTCTGCTTCCCGCTACAGAGAGATGCAAGACACCCAGCCACACTGTATCCCCATCATGATGGATTGAATCCCTTCAAACCATGAGGCCAAAGAAATGTCCTTCCTTTGGTGGCTTGATGGAAAATGGCTTCCATGGACTCATGGTTGGAGGAAATGTGTCATAAGGGGGAGCTCTGAGGATTCCAAAACTTCCCCTCATCCCTAGTTAGCTCTCTCTGCCTCCTACTTGTAGATCAAGATGTAATCCCTGGCTGTCCCTGTCACCATGCCTTCACGCCACCATCACGGACTCTTACCCTTTGAAACCATGAACCCAATTAAACACTTTGTTCTAGAAGTCGCCTCGGTCATGGTGCTTTATCACAGCAATAGAACAGTAACTAAGACACGTCCTTAGGCTGATTTTGACAGACATTTTGTCACAGAAAGTAGAAAAGTAAATTGTACAGAAAATCCCTACTAAGGAGTGCAGCCATTGCTGTGACCACCTATCATGCGCTTCATAGGTCTTTCTATCAGTTTCACAGAATGGAATTGCTGGCAGCAGGGTTTAATGGGCCATTCTAGAGGGCTTTGGAAAACAGAATGCAAAGAGAGACGTTGACAGCGGAGGTCAGGCTCTAGAGGTTTCTATCGACAGCATGGCCATATTCTGTAAAGAATAGGGCTCTATTCTGTTCATGTCCTGAGAACTTGAGTGAGGTAGAATTCAAAAGAAGAGACTGTCTAGTTTGGTGGAGAAATTTTCAGGACAGCATAGAATCCAGGCTGTGGCATGGCTATGGCTTGCTGCTGATACAGAGGGAGAGAGGGAGGTGGGGAGTGGGGGGGGGGGGATGCTGCACGTGAAGCAGAGAGGTAGGAAAATGCATTTGGTGAGAAAAGCAGCGTGGTTTTTAAAACTGCAGTTTCGGTAAACTTTAAAACAAAAGTGAAAGTGGTGGTTTAGTCTCCTCCACGTAGTTTGGCACGAGTGTTCCTCATACCCTCATTTCTCCCTTCAGTCACACCCCAGCTACGCTGTATTAAGGATCTTTCTCCACTTCCTCTCCTGGATCCTTCCAACATCCCCTAAGTAGGTATTCTATCTCAATTTTAGAAGAGTTGATTGAGGAGCCAAAATGGAATAAAAAGAAGCTCTTAGGGTCATCGGATTTGGAGACTGGGTGGGATGTGTCTGCATAGGGCGCACACTCAGTCTTTACCTGGGTTTACCTGTGGGTACAACTCACTAGAGAGGGCTCCGTGCTCAGGCCAGACCCTTCAGCCTTTACATGAGGAGGCAGACGGGAGAGGGCACAAGGCCTTCATGGTGATGGAATAGTCTGGGATTCAACGTCAGGATATGACACTGGGAGAAGAGAGAACAGGTATGAAATCATGGTAGCAGGGTCAGCAGGGGTCAGCTTCGGGACTGGGGCAGGGGTGAAGAGGAAGTTGTGTTTACAGTGAAGGTGTGGGCCTAAGCCAGTTTTTCAGCCATCTTGTCTGAGTTTTGACACTACATTGTCTGAGTGTCTTGTGTATTCTGGATATTAACCTCTTGTCAGAGAAGTAATTTGCAGATACATTTGCATGTTCTGTTGGCTGTCATCTGTGGTCTACCGGCTGCTGCATTCTGTCGTTCCTATCTGTGTTCTTCTGCTGATTGCTTCATTTGCTAGGAAGAAACTTTTTAGTTGGATGGAATCTAATCTGCTAACTTTTGTTTTGGTTTTCTGTGTTTTTAGGGTCCTCTCTCTCTCTCTCTCTCTCTCTCTCTCTCTCTCTCTCTCTCTCTCTCT